>JAMZAV010007106.1:0-80918 GCA_024449915.1 Sweltsa coloradensis | reverse complement strand
CCCCCAAAGCTTGATTTGGGTTTGTGTTCCATGTTGAAAGGCTAAGTAATAAATAGTTTGTCTGACCTGTTTCTGCTGGTTGCTGACACTGTCGAAGCAAAGCAAACTCGTGATAAATCTGGCGCGGTTGGACCAATGAATAAAACTGTTAGACTTATTTAAATGTGGACTGTATATTTCTTCTTTATTTGAATTACTTTAGTTTAAAAACCTTTAGCACACTCATTTTCACATCCTTTTCAACTCCATACGTTGCTAGTGACTACTAAAAAACACATCTAATAACAAAAACATGATGTGAGGCCACAGCCCTCACAATCCCATAACAATTTTATGCCTTCAAATCTCAAAAAGTGCTTGTGGTAGAAAATTTGCCTAGTCGTCTCTAGAAATCTAAGCTACAGTAATGGGTTTATAGGGCTATGAATCGCTTTATCACGCTTACTTACTTGGTATAATTTTCTTTAACGACTCCTTTAACTTTCATTTCCCGTTATTTTTACACGATAAAATAACGTCAAAATTTACTGTTACTACCGTAGGTACTAATACTTGCTACTTGTCCGTAGGTGGAGATAACGCTGAATACTTCAGAACGAAAGGGGTATTTTTCCATCATGTTCAAATATTGGTGATGCAAATTTAAAATTTTTGGATATTGTGGCAAGTTGGGCCCGGGTCATCTCATGACACAACCATTTTCAACTCCTTGCTATAAAAGCTCGACTTGAGGCAGGTCACATGGGAGACTCTTTGCTCGTTGCCGACAGTGGTTATGATTGCACCCATATATGATCGTGCCACTTGCGGAGCCCGCTACTCGAGCAGAAGAGTTATTTAACGAATCACAGAAGAGGACTAGGAACCCGTTGAAAGAAAGTAGGGGGTTGGAAAAGAAGGTTTCCGATACTTTCCGCAGGTATGCGCGTATCTTTTGACCATGCAATGGCAATAATTATTGCAAACTGCGTGTTGCATAACCTCGCTTGCGGCGAGAACGAAGAGGCCCCACCACAAGCCCCCCAACCCCCCATTCAACATTAACTTGGAAGATGATGACATGCCCGTTATCCCAACCCTCGACGGGGCCCAAAGGGGAGGAGGTGATTGTGTCCGTCAAGCTTTGATTCATGACTACTTTCAAAGGTGTGTTAATGATTATAATCACATTTATCAAAAGTTGACATATGGTCGTGAAAACAATTTTCATTTCATTTATGAAGGCCTACATTTATTTATATTTTACATTTTATTTATGAATAATATATTCCTAGCTATGGATATGCCAATATTGTACGCAACTAATTTTATATTTTTTAAATTTACAGATTATAGCTGTGCTGAAACTGAAAAAATTTCACTAGTAACATTTCATCAAGAATCGAAGCTGCATAAATAGTAGGGTGGTGCGTAAAAAATTGAAGTTGTGAAATCAGATTTGCTATAGTGCGGAAAAGTTGCGATTGGTACATAACGAGAAAAACAAAAAAAAATTTGAAATCGGAGTTCATCTTCCGATCGCGCAATCGGCCGAAAGTTTTATAAAATTAGTGAAAATTTGAATTTTTTTCAAAAATAAAATTATTTTTATTTTGGTATTTTTTTAGTTCCTATAGCATTTTTTTTTATTTTAAGCTTTAATAAACAGTTTATAAAAATTATTTTTCCTCTAGAGTATGTTTTCCGATCCCCGCAATTCCATGAAAATTTAACGAAAACCCACCATTTGGACAAAATTAATATGCTGGGGAAAAGTCAAGTTTTGAATGCAGATTTACGAGAAACAAAACAGTTTGAAATCGGATATCACCTTACGAGCGCGCAACCGGCCGAAAGTTTCACATTTCTGAAATTCGAGATTCATCGGGCGACCACCGATCACTTTTGCAACACAGCGCTAGTGTTCTCTCAGGTGTCTGCTAAGTGGTACGCGCGCGCCGGCGTTTTAGTTGGCTACAGTTGGCCACGCAGTGAAGGGGCCGTGTGTCTTACCATATTTTTTCACACTTTTGTTCGTGACTTTAGTGTGTACTGTGTGTGTGTTTTGTAGTGCTCAGTGCTTACTGCTCGGGTTTTAAAAACCGAAATGGCTACTTTCAGCACCGACTAAAAAAATAACTAGACAGTCGTTTCGGGCCCTATATTTGGTGATCCGAGAGAATTCCCGCCAAATATTCTTCCAAGCTATGGAGATTGCTTCGTTTGTTTTTTTGGAAGAACAGTTTGCGCTAAAAACTGCTGAGTAAAGATCAACAGTACCTTTGGGACATAAGTCAAGCAATAAAGAGTGGAGATTTTCCCAATGGACTTATCTAAACGAGATCCGGGCCCAATTTCGCACGCAGATGGCTCACGTGCGCAAATAGAGTTCTTCGATTGTATGCGAGTTTAGAAAATCCATCTGATGCTCTTAAGGGGTTAGTGACATACATTTAAGATCTTACGTGCCAGTTTGGTTTGAGATAAAGTGCAGTAAGTACAAAACAGATGGACCACTTCACGTTTACAGAGCAATACAAACCTCGCGGTATTGTCTGACGACATGAAGGCAGAAAGTGAAATCCAGTAATTGAAAGGAACGCGTTTTTCGCTCCCCCCCAAAAACATCTTAATTGCAATAGTGATAAGAGGAAGCATATACGAGAGTTGGGGCTCAGGAGAGTCTTAAAGAAGACAGGAACGAACAAAGGTTAAAACGTTAAAAAACTTCATCACCCCTTCTTTGAACTTCAATGCATCCGACTACTCAGAGTTGATTGACTGGGAGTACACAAGGGTATTTTCTCCTCCTCTTCTTCGGAATGTACCCGATGACGAAATCTCATTGTTGATTCAGTGTGGTGATATTCCAGATTGGGATGTAAAAAAAATTACCTGTCATACTCAAGCTGTAGAAAGGTGCGTGAAGCTCATCACCGAAGCGTCGCTCAAGGTGTGTGGGTCCCAATCAAGAGACGGTAAACATCAGAGCCACACTAAATCTAGATCACTTATGCCCAATTTCGAAAGCAAATAAACATACAGAGTGGCTCCTAAACCAAGTACAAGTACAAGTACAGAGTAAACAAAACAGAATAGATCTATATAGAAAGACTAAACCAAAGAAAAGAACCAAACATACAATATGAAATAATGTAAATACTTAGCAAAAAAAAAAACATGCCCTTATTGGTTGGTTGGATGGGAAGGGTGTGGGTGGAAACTCGAAGTGCAGTCACCTCCACGTGGTGATTTCTGGGTTGTTTTTAGATATTATTAATATCTAATAAGCGAAGAGCTGCACATTGCACAATTTGTACGAAAACTCAAAATCAACAACCTTTTATGCTTCACATGATTTTCTAAACATATTAAATGTGTCCAAAAATGTTGAATTTCGTTAAATTTGTATGGCATTGCGCCATCGGAAAAACAACTCCTGGAGGAAAAATAATTTTTATTATGTTTATAAAACCCTTTAAAATAAACAAAAAATTGCTATAGGAACTAAAAAAATACCAAAATAAAAAAATTTTATTTAAAAAAAAATTCAAATTTTCACTAATTTTCTAAAAAATTTTGGCCGATTGCGCGATCGGAAGATGAACTCTGATTTCAATTTTTTTTTTTCTCGTATGTACCAATCGCAACTTTTCCGCACTATAGCAAACTCTGATTTCACAAACTGCAATTTTTACGCACCACCCTAATCAATAGCCATAAAACCAAAACTAACCGTTCCTAAAAATTGGGGGATATAATAACCTGTAGAAGCCTATGCCTTAATATTATGTTTGATTTTTTAGTGGTACCTGTGATCTAATAATAAATACTAGTAGCTTATTACATTATACCATAAATTAGTATATAATTTATAAATTGCAGTAGGTGTGACACGTCTCTAGCCCTATAGAGAAATACCTTAGTAGTCCGGCTGAGTGGAGATGGGGGCTTGGGCGCCACTTCGTTCTAAAATAATTGTAACGGGAAAAGTCGCAGAAGGAACGTAGAAAATTTCTCCGGCTACAGAGAAAAGCGTAGTTTAATCACATAGAATTCAAGTTCAATATAAAGTGATACCACAACATTCCGGATTTTTTTCTCCTGTGTAGTGAAATGGAATCTTCGCTTCGCTCGCTACGCTCATCCAAATAAAATCCAGAAATTAAAAAATCTTTCCCGACTGGGGGTTTGAACCTAGGTCTTCCACATTTCAGGTATAAGGGCGCCTTTGCCGACTAGTAATGAGTAATTCCTTGTATTTGCCATATAAGCATATTTAACATAGGGAGCTTATGTTTGCAGCACATTACATTTGTAATCAGTTACACCGACGGGAGTTTTTCCCTAGTGATAGCTGTCATGGCATGTCATGGCAAACCGTAGTAATAATTATAATATTTTATTCGGCCGTCTGTAGTAGATTTAATATTTACGTGCGTTTTATTTCAGAATCTGCTGAAGAGATAAAACAAAAAATGGAGTCAACGCGTATTCGCCGTCGGCTTGGTAAGACACATCCATCAGAGATACTTTTTTATGTCTGTCCAATTCATTATGCACCCAATATCTTTCTTAACAACCCTTCAAAGACAACAAGGGGTAAAAACTAAAATTATGAGTCAGCACTAGTTGGCTGTCATGTTTTGTTATTATGCTACGTAATCCGTAGGGATGGGCAAACATTCAAAAATCGGAAATTCCCAACTCAAACCAAACTTTTATCAGTTTGGCCTATTCGGTTCGAGTTCAAAATTTACAGTTCAATTTTGGATAGTAATTTTAAGTTTCAGTTCAGTCTTCACTGCTCCTTGCAGTTGCTAAGTTTGCATGACAATTTCTTATTATTCTACTGTAGCTTAGTAGTGTAGTGCTTGAATAAGCCTACACAACTCTTTTGTTATGTCCAAATAAATGTTTAAATGGGGAAGATCGAAAAAAGGGGAAAAGATACCGGGGACTACACATGAATATTTATGAATATTGAAAAAATTGATACTTTTCAATGGGGCATCCTGCATTGGAATTGATGATTGATATTTTTAGTATAAAAGAACAGGCATTTCAAAATTATTATTTTTATACTTTTTTCATAAAACACCCTTATATTCACCAACATATTTTACTTCACAACCTGTGCAAAGTACGCGTGTAAGATGCAAAGCCAAATGAGTGTATTTGCAGCCCTTTGGTAAACCTATGTCGTCGGATTATATTTATTGGACCTTGGCTTGAATTGTGCTGGCCATCGCGTTTCAAAGTAGCTGAGTAGAAGATTCGAAATCAAATTTTAAAAAATATTTTTTTTTCAATGCCAAAAGTCTGTGTTGTAAAATTCTACACATTCAAATTTTAAATATCTTTCAGTTAATTATTTGTTTTAGTCTAGAATCCTAGCAGATTTTACTGGCAAATGTATGTAATATTATGAGTATACCCTTGTAATGGTATCAATGAAAACATACACGCCTTCCCTCAACAATAGCCACTACCTATAGAGGTCTCTCAAATGTGTGCATTATGATACTATCTAAGTTACCTCTACTTATAGTAAAAACATTATAGAAATGTATTATTTCGATAACTTTTAGAACCTTAAATCAACAACAAAGCAATTACCTATTTTACAAATTAACAAAATAATTTGTACTATTGCCAGAAGGGAATTTCAAAAATAATCTAGGTCCTCCGTAATAAGTATTTTACAAACTAAATACATACATATGGCACGGGAAGGAATTTGTCGTTGCCAATTAGCATTATAGGAAAAATTCTTAAAATTCATTCTATTTTAAGCCTAAGCAATCACAACTAGTTTGACTTGAACAATAAACTGTTTTGTCATGTAATGTAACTTCTTGCAAGCAGAAACTATATTTTTTATTGCAATCATATGCACATGTTAACAGGCAAACATCAGCCCTGCCACTACCAGCAAAGAGACGGCGCTGAGAGCCAAAATCACTGAAGACATATCAAGATTAGGCCTACAAAACAACTCGACCACCAATTGCTGCCAATGCTGCAACAAGAAATGTTGATGAAGGACGAGAAAATAGTAGAATTGGAAAATGAGCTAGAAGCAACCAAATTTGAGCTAATGGCGGCAAAAGAAACTAACAAGGAGCTTGTTTCCAAAGAAAACAAGTTCTTTAATATCAAAGAAGATATTTTAACGGGGGTAACAGGTATGGCCCTGCAGTGCGATCATGTAAAACTCCAGAGATAACTATAGAAAACGATTTCTATCGTTATCTCTAGCTACAATAGATAACTTTTGCGATCACGTAACTACATAGCTAACGTTCTCTATAGAAAGCGATTTCTACTAGAAAACTTCTTTATCGACGTACAATTATTGTACGTCGATAAATTATCGTACCTTTCACAGCCATGTTCACAGCGTTAAATCGCAAATAAAAACCATTGCAAGGCAGTGAAAAAATGAAAAAAGCGGTAAATTCAAATACGAACCAACATGACGTAAATTCATATCGTAACCTACGTAATAAAATGATAAAAATATAATAATAATAATAATAATAATGATAATAATAATAATAAATATAATAATTTTTTTTTTTTTTTTTTTTTATTGAAATACATATCTCTTATACATTTTTTTATCAAACAAGTTCGGCCATCCACAAGCTGCGCAGGACAGCTTAACTGTGAAGCATGTGTACATTAAAGAAAATCATGCATGTGAAATAATGATTTTTAACTAATTCAATATTTCAAAATTCTAGATAGCAATACAATAATAAGTGAAGTAACAGTAAGTATTAGTAAGCAGTGAATGACTCCGCGTGTAATAAAAAATAAAATAAAAATAAAAATATATAACACTAAAATAAAAGATTAAAATAGTAGATAAAAACAAGTAGTAATTAATGTGCAAATTAAATACTTATACTAGCCAAAAACATTTTTGTGAAGCAACAGTTTGCAGATAATACAGTGAATAAACATTGAATAGAACAAATATAGAACAGTGAAAAATTATAGTGCTATAATTCATGTACATTATTAAGTGCATTGCTTTTTGCTACGCTGATGACTTTGCTTTAGTGTCTATCCATAAAAACGTAAAAATTGCAGAAAGATACTTGCAAAAGGATTTTCTAAATTTACTAAGGTGGAACCATGACGTAAGGCTAATCGTAAATATTGAAAAAACAAAGATTGTGCACATTTCTATTATTCTATAATAATAATAATAATAATAATAATAATAAATAATAATAATAATCATCATAATTTTGAAATAATAATAACTATAAAATAAATTTAATAAATAAATAAAATTGTAAAAAAATAATAATGAAATGTCTGTGTATTATTTATTAATTCATTGTATAATAGTAGCCTTGATTAGGATTACAATTTACATGCCAACTGATTTTTCAAGTTTTAAACAATCCCTGACCATCCAGAGAAAAGCTTTATTATTATTAGGTATGTTTAATTGGATGTAGAAAGACAGTAGGCCTTCTTGCACAACCCTATGTTTTGTATGCAAAGTTCATACTTCGATTTCCAAAGCAATAACACAGTTGCAATACCTTACAGCCTACATACATTGTAGAAAAGACTTCCCTTGCAGATATGTTGATTGGTCATGTTTATATTAGCCCACCATTTGGGATGGCATACTAGGAAGGACAAAGTGAACACAGATAATGTTAGTTAACAAATAAGCAGCTACCAGTGGTGTCAAACTGTTTTCAAATATCAGGATTCAGGATTTGTATGGGTAATGACACTTTTTCAGACAAACTACACTAATTGTTTTCCAATTTGGGTCTGTAGCAAGCATAAAAGTGTAAAATAAAAAACTTGTTTTATTATACTTTTTTATAATGGAAATGTTAAACTAGTTTTACAGAAACAAGGCATTTTTTTACAATTCAAAATAATTAGCATGTGTGTGTGTCACATGAACACATCTACACAAGTGCCTCAGACTGTATAAATATAATGCCTCTTCTATTAACATTTAGGCCCTTCCATGACAATTTTGTATAGTGTTTTACTGAAATACAATTAAATTTGGTTAGAAATTACATCTTTATATAATTTTAACTTCACTACTTGTGAAGGACAGAATTGACATTTTTAAATCTAGGGGAGAGGTGTTTTCAAATACATATATTTTAATACCCTATTGATTAGTGTGGTTACCATACTAAAATAAGATCAATATGGTTGTAGAGGAAGTAGGAGCAAAATGTCAATGATGCAGATTTATTAGAAATGTGGTAGGCCTACATAACTAGCTACTATTTTGAGGTCTAGAATTGTGCTTATATTTTATAGTTTATAAGCATGGACCTCTTGTAGCCATACTACATAATCAAATAGTGTCTTTGTTAAAATCAATACAATGTTTCTGTTTTAATACAATAATATTAAAAAATACATCCAAGCAAAAATATAAGTACCTAATACAGTAGGCCTACCTAGGTACCGTCTACTGTAGATAGCTGTCAAGTCTATACTTACTGTACATAGGCCTAGGTGGGTACATATTTTAAAGAAATGTTGCTACACGTAGGATCAAACATTACTTGGTAACTACATAGGCCCTAGTGCTTGAAAAGTTGAAAGCTGCATTCTTTAGCACCATTCACTCAGTGTTTCTCTGCCAATTACCTACGGGACCTTGTTTAGCATTAAATATGGAAGGTACAAGTTAAGTTACCAAGTATTCAGATTTAAAATAGTTGGAAATAAATTAAAAAATTAAATCATCCATCTCAGTCGGGTATCGAACCTGGGTCTGTCATATTGCCTGGTCTTGAAGTACATGTACGTGATTCAGAGTTTTGTTGGTTGAGTAGGTAGAGATTCTTTTATGTGTACCGGTAACAGAGAATAGCTGTCCGTAGTGGATCATAAGGTTTGCGTGCAGGTCCGAAGTTCGATCCTTGCTCACGGCCTGGGGTTTGGTCGAACTTAATGTAACTGAAGGGCAAGGCTTGGGATAAGTTCTCCAAGCAAGATAAGGACCTACAGACGAGGGGCACTGTAGACTAGCTTAGACAAGTGATCAGTTAGCTAGGCTAGCCTATGCTAGGCCAATCCTTCTCAGGTTGACAAAATGACATGCACTATCCTATTGCATTCATCACAAAGCATACATCGCAATATGAGAACAGCACCTAGATTGGGATGACATGAAATTAGGCCTAACTGCGGGTCTAAGGCCATTGTGTAGGCCTTAGACCCATCCATTATGTGTATCGGCATAGCCTACACCAAGCCCTAGAACCGAATACTAATGCGAAAAATAAGGTTAGAGGAGCCCTGCGATCTAGGCTAAGCATCAAAGCCTCTATTCTACTATTCTATACTATACAACTACTCCTACCTGCCGGGCTTAAATTGACTAGGCCTAACACTTGTGATATGACTGGTCGTAATTGGCCCTACAGAAAATACTAGGGACTTACTACGCCTGGGCCCTAGGCCCCTAGCGCAGTGTTTGACAGGACTGTCAAGAAGGTTAGGTTGTTATGCAGGCCAACATGTACACGGCTGACGGCTGGAAACTCGAAAGGCTGTGCCACAGCAGCTGTGCGAAGAGGAGGCAAATTTAAAATACTCTTTTATGAATTACATATTTTCGTTCGGCCGTATGGATGCCGGCTACACGGTGGACTAGAGTCCTTGTAATCTAGCCTTCATGGTAAGCTTACGCACAGTATGGGCTAGGCCTAGCCTAGGCCACGGCTGTGTCTAACATACGCCTACGACAAACTGAGCAATTTCTAGATTATTTGATAATGTAATTGAACCTAGATAGTTTATTATTGTTCTGCATACCTTGTTATGTGATCTACGTGTAACAAATAACATCTAAAGTGCATCATTTTATTGTTATTAAATATAAAAGAGCTGAGGCGGTATTGATATGAAACAAGTCCGCCATTTGTAATTTGAGCTTTCTATAGGTGACAACTCGTAACGCGAACTTCTTTGCTCACGCTAAATATTTGTCACTGTAGTTATCGTTGTCTATAGAGAAGAGATGTCACGAGTTACGTGGTCGGACTTTAGGATAGTTGTCACAGAATTGAGATAACGATAGAGAGCTCATGAGCTTTCTATAGAAATCGATTTCTACAAGCTTACATGATCGCACTGCTGGCGCTCAGTTTTTGGATGTATTATATGGTAAGTGAGTTATGTCTGTTCTAAAACATTGGTGTAAATTGGTAGAATGACGTAGGCCTACGTATTTTTTTTTTTTTTTATGCAGTGGTTTTATTGATGATGATAATATAGGCTACAGTACCTAGGCTACGTATAGTAATTATTTATTAATTAGATTTTAATGTTGGATTCCTTTCCAATATAACGTATCACCAACACTATATCAAATACATCTATTGATTGTATGTATACAACTGAAATGAATTACAGGTGATTTTGACTTGTATGTAAATTTTCATTAGGAACTAGGCTAGTATCTAGAGTATCGTACAAAATATTCCAATTGTAAACTTATTATTGACTACTAATTGACACAATTGATACTATGTCCAACTTAGATCTTATCTTAGTTTTTAGATTTTTAGATTTCTTTACAACTTTAGGTACTACCAATTTTCTGCAATGAGAATGTCTACTAAATACTCAATGTCATCTCCTATTGATTGTACGTACACAACTGGAATGTATATTATTATGATTATGACTTGTATGTAACTTTAAAACTTTATATCTAGAGCTAACATCTAGATTACGAAATATCTAACTTGTAACGTTATCGATTAGTTTCCTGTATTGTTAAATAGCTATAATGACTATAAGCCGCCATCTTAAATGTTTCAAAGAACTTCACAATAGAATACACCCACACACAGGGCTTCGGCTCTAGGTGGGTCTTCTTCTTGCACCTATAAAACCGGCTATATTTACTTGTGTTATGTATACTGTATACTGAAGAAGAAGAATAAAGTCTTATCTTATCTTATCTTATCTTAATAATAATAATAATAATTAGGATGCACACGATATCGATATTATCGATCGATAATCAATTCTGGATAATACAAATTATTTTTTAGTCAAAATTACTAATAGGGGCCCTTTACACGGGGAAGTTGAAAAAGTAAAAAGAAAAAGTGAGGAGAAAAAGTAGCTTTTTTTGTAGTAGAGATAGCATGCAGCTTATGGGACTTTTCGAGTTGCCTTCACACGGGAAGTTGAAAAGTAAAAAGTGAAAAGTTTCCCCAACTTGTCGGGCTCTGCTCGACAAGTAAAAAGTGAAAAGTAGAATGGCCTTGAAGAGTTGACCGTGATTGGTCGACAACGTTGTCATTGAGTTCAACTTTGGCAAGAAATCGAGATGCAGAAAAACGTAACACCTTTGTCACAGCTTGATATATAAGTGGCGGTGGAAATTCCTGCCCGACTGTCAGCTGAGTGTCATTCTGTCAACTTGAAAAATACGCGCAAAAATTCTGATTCATAGCGTCTACCGAACTAGCACTTTTAGTTTGCCCCAAAATAGAGAGGCAATGCGGAACCCGATCGCGACTGAAGAAAGGCTGGCAGTGACGTTGCCGTTTTTAGCATCAAGTTTGTACCTAACCTAGGCCTAGGCCTGGGCTCCAGAACCTAGGATAGATAGTAAACAAACACGCGCCAGTACTGTGTGAAGATCAAGATTGAAGAAAACAATTGTCATTGTTAGTTACCCCTACTTGCCGCATCAGTTTCGCACAAAGGCCGAGAGGTGACGCCAGGCACAAACTTTTACTCTTCGTCCGTGTGAAGGCTTCGAAAAGCTACTCGTTCTTTTCACTTTTTACTTTTTACTTTTTCAACTTCTCCGTGTAAAGCGGCCTTAAATGATACTTTTTTGTTATAGATGCAACTCTAAATCGGTTCCCGAACTTCACGAAGGAGCATTTGGTGTGGCGGTGAATGGCAAGCTTACAGAGCTAAGGGCCAAACAAAGTAGACAAGGAGCAATTATTGGAGACACCACAGCCATCTAGAGAGGGGTAATTCCAGGTCAAATCAACACACCAGTTTACCTTACCCCTTCCGATTTTGAAAAAAATCGGCACATCTACTCAAAACCGCAAATAAAAAATATATTTAAAAAATTTTCGTTGTGTCTCTTACTGTTTTTGAATTGCGGGTGGCTCAAAAACTCATATTTCGGCGCACCGACCTATAACCAAAAAATCCCAAAATCTATCCCGTTGAACGTAGAAAGCTATTTTTTTTATAAATTAAAGGTCTTTGAAAAGCCTTTTTAAAAATGTCTCGTTTCATCCTCTTGTAAACATATGGTACCAAGATAAAAGCAATTCTATTTTTCTAATTTAAATTTCTCAAAACCAAATTTTAAATTTTTTTAAATAATAAGTTATTGAGAAGACATTTTTGAGAAGGCTTTTCAGAGACCTTTAATTTACAAAAAAAAAGTTTTCTACGTTTAACGGTATAGATTTTGGGATTTTTGGTTATAGGTCGGTGCGCCCAAATTTGAGTTTTTGAGCCACCCGCAATTAAAAAACCGTAAGAGATACAACGAAAAATTTTAAATATATTTTTTATTTGCGGCTTTGAGTAGATGTGCATACATCAGCACTAAATATAAAGAGTTGATAAAAGTTTTACTGGCGGACTTTAAAAATCACGGAAATTTGGAATCCTGGAATCGGCGTATTTTTACGCTAACATCGGCAATGCTGATTCTACCGATACCCAGAATATCGCCAATTCTAAATCGGCATTGGTACATCCCTAACCGGTACATTATCTGTCTGTTCGTTTGTAGATATAGTGTAAGCACTTTACACTGGCTATTGAATCTAGTTGTGTATGCCAGAGTGTTGCACTGAACAAATTACATGAGCCACTGTAGTTTGCTATTAGATGAACGTGTCTAATTTGATAATAATTTTTTCTGGTATTCAATCTCAAAATATCATAAAAAATAAAAATAAGCACCAATTATTACAATTTGATTTGTATTTAATTCAAAATGAAAATATGTTGATTGCATGCCCCCAAAAACGATATATATTTTGCCTTTAAATGGGTCATAAAACAATGGCTATTCTAAAAAAGCAGAAGCAACAAAATCAAAAATATTTAGGCCTACCTAGATTTGGAGTAAAGAATCAGCAACCTTACTTATTTGGTCTCAACCTCTTTAATGTGTCCATCTAAGAAAAATGTGCTTTCAATCTTATTTGAACCTTCATTACATTGGGTCACTTAAATAAAGTTATACCACACAATAAACAATATTTTGGATAGTAGGCCTAACATAGAGGTAGGCGGAGGCCTACATGATAATTTGGTAAATGAAATAAAATAGCGTTGTCATTTTGTCCTTGCAAAAACATAACAATAAATTGTAATTTATTTTCATTACAAAATTCAATATTATAATAAAAAGAACTTAGCCTACAGTATGTCATGAACATAAAATGTTTGTTTATTTTTGTTTGAAATTTGACGTACTATGAACAACGGTATTTAATCTCATATAATATGGAAATAATTAAAATTTCTCAAGGATTTATACAGGTGTCCCTAGGCCTACAACACTTTGTATTTTTTAAATCTAAAATCTTTTAGTACGGAGCCTATAGATATTTTAAAAATAACAGTCATGACTTGCTCTGTTAACGTAGACTAAATAGTATGCGGTAATACCTAATTGGAAAATAATGAACAATTATTTTTTTAAACACTCAACTTGTTTCAGAAGTTACAATAACAATTCAAATTAACTATATTAACTACAGTAGTTTAAATTTACTTTTAACAAAGAATAGTCATTACAACAAATATTCCATGCTGTTTGTTTTGTTATGATATTGGTAGGTCCACGTTTAATGTATGACATAATGGTGAGGTTATATCAGGGGAGTTTAGAAGTTAAAATTAGTTTGATGGAAAAATTCTCTAACTTACATAAATTCAGTCATTCGTCCTTCTTGCATTACACTGGGGCAGCTAATATGCATTTTTTTGATAATGACCCATGGATAATGTTTATTTTACATTTGTGCATATTATTTATTAGGATTTTCAATCTATATTATATATTGGCTATAACAAAAACTTGTAGAAATACAGCCAACCTTCCACACTCAAAAGAAATGAGATCTAAAAAAAGGCCAAGCTCATCTACCTTCCACATTTGCGCATTCTAATTCATAACGTATCAGTTGTTCCCATAACACATCCTCGAAAAGCTTGGCAAAATAAATTTGCGATTATTAATTTAAACGTAATAGTTTCATCGAAGTTCTTTTTTCTTATTATTTAAACGTAATAACATGCAATTTTATTTTGCCAAGCTTTTGAGGATGCTGTATGGGACACTGTAACGTTTATGAATTAAGACATGCGCAATGTGAAAGGTAGATTAAGCTTGGCCCTTTTTTAGATCTCATTTCTTTTGAGTGGTGTAAGGTTTTGGCTTATTTCTACAAGTTTTTGTATGTGTGTGATCGTCATTACTTTTTCAAGTTTCATTGCAAAATTTATTGTTAAAATTTATTAATTTTTATCAAGTTGATTTAATTTTCTATGTTTTAGCAATACAATAGTATGTAAAATATCTAGACAAAGGATTCATGTACATCCTGGGTTATAGGTGGTTATAACCATGGTATAACGACGTATAAGGTCTGGTTAAGTCTAGGCAAACTCACATCCACATTGAACTTTCCCATGCTACAAACAAGCCGATGAAAATACAATGAAATAGGCCCTACTATGGTTATTGATAACATTAACATTTGTATAGCCTAGGTGGACAATCATCCAAAATTCTTGTGTGTAAATGCATTGTTGTTGGAATGCTACTATTTCAAATATTTACGAAAATGTATTTATTGTTGAATCTGCATCTATGTAATTAGGATTTATTTAGTTGTCCTTCCTTTGTAATCAGTTTTTATAACTGAATAGGATAGACGTTAAATAAATAGAATAAATAAATAATAAAATCAATGTTATTTTATACCTTTTCACTGCTCCAAAGCCATGTAAATCAAATATTATCAAATGAACATCGAAAATTTGCACCTTTTGTTTTTGTTTTTATATAGTGACAGGATTTTTGCGAGATTAATTGCGAAAAGAATAGGTGTATTATTTCCGTCCTTTTTTGTATATCGCTAGGTGGGACAATCATACTATTGTTTATCTTGAATTAGGCTTTTTAGTAATCCAAAACTATTTTATTTTGTGCGGGAAGTGTCAGAACTAAGGTTGTGCTGGCCTAGGGTTTGCTAGGCTTGGTCAACATGTAATGTATTATTTATTTTATCTAGTCCTTATAGCCTAATGGAACTGTTAGACCTACCCTGTTGTATTATAAATAAATTTGTCTACATCTGGGGCCTAGGCCAGGGACGGTTTCTGATTTGTTTTATGAGAGTATAATGACACCTTTTCTCCGTTCACACAAAGAAGAAAAATTTTAAAATGTCCGCTGATTGTTTACGTATCGCACTTTCCCGCCTAACTCTGCGTTGTACGTCAACAAGTATCAAGTAACTATAGTTACTTGTTGATTTTTATGCCCTAGTGTTCTAAGGCTTATTTAAACCTTTATTTTGAAGCCTTCCAGCAACTTTTTCACTTTTTTTTTTCTACACTATATTAACTATAACATTAACGTCCATGTAGAATTATGACACATTGTACCCACCCCCGTCCGGTCGGAATCGCGGCCCGATTTGAAACTGACGTATTAGATGTTCAGCGTAGCATAGTTAGCAGTAGCTAACATCCTTAAAGTGATTTTGAGCATGTTTCAGCCATTTTTTCACCAAGAGGCATGGTCGTACCCCAATAAATTTGGCATGTTTGTCGGTCCTAAATGCCAACGATTGGTGATAGTTTTCAAGTTCACATCACGTTACATGACGCTGGGTAACACCGCGAAAATCCCCCAACCTGCTTGCTGTATAATGCTTGAGTGTGTAGCGCACGCGCTTGGCTGCGGCGCCCTAACGGGCACTAGATATTAGCCCATAGCTTTGGTAATTACTTTAACCATGCCAATCCTATCCCTATTGGGTTTAATCTGAAAAAGTATTGAGGTTTTGAATTCAAAAGCGCGGCAACTCCACGATGTCTCACTTATGGATAATATTAGGTGTATTTACTAATTAATGGGGTGTGTAGGGAAATTGGCAAATAGCCTCTAGGGAACTTAAAGAATCCGTGCACACTAAGATTTGGAGTCCTACGATCAGAGCAAACAGGAGGGCTTGTAGAATTGCAACAGTTCTGCATTGTAAGACGCTGTATATGGAATGGCTTTAAAGTTGAAGTTGTTGCTCTCATTGTAAAAGGCGATCGGACTGGAATTGTTCATTTTGAACCGTCTGTAAAAATATTTCTGAAATCTTTGTACTTGTATCGATTTCGTTAAATAGTGTTTGATATTGTTTGTTTTGATGTGGTGGCCTTTTTGTATTTTGAGAGCTGTGTTATGCAGCATGGTTTATTCAGTTTGCAGGGTTGGTTGCCCCATATGATTTATAGAAAAGGGGAAGTGTAATGTGTTTAAGGCCTTAGTAGTTTCCAGGAGCGGATGCCACCGGTCGCGAGGCCTTCAGGCGAACTTCATACCGTTGTGAATGGAGGTTAAAAAACTGCTTTATAAGGCATGGGTTTGTAGGAGATCTTTTAATGCGGCGATGTCATTAGTCATTAATTAATTTCTTCTGGAGATAGATATTGTTCTGCAGATTCGCAAAGAAGACTGGGAAAAGGGCTCGTTTGGAAAGCTCCTGTGGATAGGTCTTATACCATGTGGTGAACTGATCCACGTCTGATATAAAAGGTGTAGCCGAATCATAAATAACACTAGCAAAATCAAACTTTAGAGCGAATAAGGAGCGATAAAGATGTAACATGGTTGTACGATCAGCTCCCCAATTAGTATTGCTGAGCACTCGTAATGATGTTCAAGGCTTTTAAAACACTTGGTTCGTATCTGTTGGATATGTGGCCTTCCACGATAACTTTTTATCAAATGCATTCCCAAAAATCGTGTTATTTTCGGCAAATGGGTAAGGCATGGCTTCCCATGTGCAGGTTCGGGAATGTAGAAATAATCAGCAAAGGCTAAATAGCACACGTGTGGTTTTTGTGATTGAGACTTTATATCCACGTTTCGTTTGACCATCTCTTCAAGGCGCTTTATGTTTAGTTGTATTTTTTTTTTTTTTTTTTTTTTTTTTTTTTGTTTTTTTTTTTTTTTTTGTTTGAGTTTTTTTTTTTTTTGTTACGTTCAATCGGAACTCAAACGAAGCTCGGAGTAATGGAAAACTCCATCTACAAAAAGTGATGATTCGACTGCTTTTTTATATGTGAACCACCACTACAACCCTATACATAACCTGCCCCTAACGCGCTACCACAACTACAAGCCCGCACCCTTCTCGCTTTACCCCGCTACCACACTACAACCCGAACCCAATTCTCGCCCTAACCCGCTACACACTACAACCGAACACTACCCGCCCTAACCTGCTCCATAACTACAACCTCGAACACATACCCGCCCCTAACCGCCTACCACCGTACTACAAACCCGAACCCATTCTCGCCCCTAAATCCGCTACCTACAACTACAACCCTAACCCATACCCGCCCCTAACCCGCTTCCTTAACTTTACATCCTGCCACTTGGAGCCTCTGCCCGTTCCATATCCCAGCAGTGGCCAGAGAGGCACGAGGCCGCCCCGAGGAGCAGGTGTAGGGCACGAGCACCCGATGTCGACGACAAGAGGTCGTCCACGTGGTCATAAGTCCCGTACAACAGGTTCGCTCCGGTTTGACCAAGTTGTATAAAATAACATCCACTAAATAAATATAATATAAATAATAATAAAAAACATCCAACAAAATTGATATAGGTTGTTTTTATACACCTAGGTCAACGTCATAATGTGGACATTTTTCTTTATTTTAGCTGAACCCAAAGATATAAAAATGTTGGAGGAGCTTAAAACCCAAAATTAAGATTTGGCGCAGAAAATCCAAACCTCAACTGCGGCTTGCGAAGGCGAGGAAACAGCAGAATGCTTCTGGCATAGGCCTATTGAGCGACCTGGACGACGGAGCTGCCATGCAGAACTTAATGCATTAGGAGATTGAACGACTCCTTAAATCAAGGGACCAAACTTTAAAAATGGTAATATTTTTATCATCACAATCTATTGATATGTCAAATTTACATTGAGTTGACAGGGAACATAGGCACGCCAAACAAATTCCCGTGCCTTTTCTGCAAATGTTTCCTCCAGCTTATTTATTTGCATACCATAACGACCACGGCTACATATCACTACACCCGACGACAACTTAAAGACATGACAGAATAAAGGCGACAAGAAATAGAACTAGAATTTGCAGCTCGTCATTTGGAAAAATATGCAAGGCGACTGAAAAACAAATTTTCATTGCCAGCCTACCATTGCTTATCCAGTAAGATTAATATTCTGTGTCTCATGTTATGACAGATAAGACATGGCTGTCTGTTTCTATTTCACAAAATTTTAAAAGATTAATCTAACTTTATAGGGTATGGTAAGTTATAGGGATTTTTTTTCAGGTGATCAAATATTCTTGCACTACCTTAATCATGGCAGGCAATATGAAAGCAAGGCAGCACTCCGTAGGAAGCAACAACGGAAACATACAGAAGAGTGAGGACTGGTTTGTGATTTGTCACATCCATTCATAGCAAGTTTCCCCAGATAGAATAGTAAATAACAACTGTCCTGGAATCAAGTGCCCGGATTGGGCCAGGTTTAAAACAATTTCACCCGAGACATCAGAATTACCTCCATCTGACGAGATCAATGGCCTGTACAATTTAAATAAAACTCACATGTATGCTTATCAGGTACAAGGCCAACTGTTTTGTACATCTAGAAATGTGTGCCACTTCATGATTTGGACATTTGTCGATTCGGTCATCATTGTTTTGAGAGAGAAACATTTCAGGCAGACATGATGACTTTATACCAAACTTCTACAATAAGTTTTCAACAGTTGTTTTAAGTAACTACTTATAACCATAATTAACAGTATCACTTCTAGTAGGTCCAAGTTCTAGTACAGTCAATATCGATTTTGACAAACGTCTATGGCCTACCGTACCATTTAGTCTAGGCCTCAAATACCATTAGACAAATTATATCTCTCTTATTTTTATATGGTTATATATTTAATTTATGTATAATATCAATATATAAATGTGTCTAAATGCTCCATGATCCGTACGTATATTGGTTTCACATTTAGAGACCGAAGTAACCCTAGTGAGTTCAAGACCACCTATTTATATTGCATGTAATTTCCATGTGTTATTACTTTTGGCACATTTATATTACATGTTTATGTTGTATATTTAAATGTTACAATTAAAAATAATAAAAAAGCTTGTAATTGTCAGAGAAAATATAGTCAAGATCTATGATGGCTGCCTGCGTGCACGTGTCAGGCTTTAAGGGAAGCCCCTGCTGCACAGCCGGCCCCCGCGCTACTGCCGCACTGCGACCGTATCATTTTGCAGTGGCTATCGAAGTGTCGATACAGATGGCCGCCCGGCCTGCACGTGTCGCACTGCAATTCAGCTCATATTATATCAAGATGAGTTCGAGGTGGGGAATCCTCCTGGTTCTGGCTTGTTAGCTTGTTTAAACACGAAACGAAGTTGGAAATGCGACATGTGCATTGGTAATTCTGTATTTGTAGTTAGAAAAAAGAAATCTTTCCTATCACTAGATTTTAAATCACCTAATACCAATACACCCAGTCAGCGTCAACTCATTCCCTCCCATTCTTTTTTTATGCTATCGAAAAGTGTTATTCATCATCGCATACAATCAGGGGCGACGGCATATGGCGTGCAAGGGGGAAACTTTCCCCATTTCCCTGATTTTTTTAATGTCGTAAAGTTTTAAAATTTGAATAAATTTTGGTGGTTTTCTACTTCCTACTGAAAAAACCTACATTATTTTTAGGAATTGCATTCAGCCTCATTACTTTCTTTAAACGTACTAAACGCACTCGAAGAAACTGATTTTTTAAAGACAACAGCAAAACAAATATGATTGTATCGTCACGATGATCCTTAATGCACATTGAGAAATCACTCGACCAATTAATTACTCACCATAAAGCCCATGTGCTGCTGTCACCAATGCGATTTTTTAAAACTCCAATGACCTGACGGAACACATGACGGGCATGCACACTTAAATACTTGTTAACAAGGAAAAACGGATTCATATTCATCGAATGTCTCTCGGTGTCTGACTTGGGGTATTTGGCCGACCGTGGTCCCGTTCTCGGAACGTACTGAATACATCCCTTTTATTTTTTGATACAGATACTTTAAAACCACCAACGTCGAAATCCTACTGAATATGAGAGGCTGGTCAGCACGAAAGCGAGCGAGACGGATAAGAGACTCTTCAAGCATATCTAGTATGGAATATAATCTAACCGTCATAAGAAAGTCCGTCACACGTCTTGGACGATCTGGACAAAGGACAGTCCACCTTCCTGGATCGTGGCGACGGCACTCGGCACACCGCCACTACTTACATCGCGCACTAACTCACAATGTAACGACCCTCTCTCTTCGATGTAAGTTGCGGCGGGATGTCCTCGATAACACTGATAAAAGGTGGGTAAATTCCACGTTAACCAGGGTCCCTTTGCTTGCGCCTGGTGTCGTTTCGTCTGCCATGCAGTAACATTTGTCGCCTTTCTGTTCCAAAGGAGCGAGAGCGCGAGTCTATCGAAGCTAAACAAACCGGCCGCCCAAAAAAAAAAGTGCATGACGTTATATCGCCTCGTGACAGTTGCACATGTGGTTTTTGGGTTTAGTAATTAATCTGTTGTGAGTATTTTCGAGAATATAATAGTGAGGCTTATCGTGACGACATTATTTTCGCTTATATCACTCTTTTCTGCTTAAAAAAACCGTCCATGTACTTCAGCGCAAGGAGTTTTTCCGCGTGCATGGGACGAAACGAGGTGTCCGCAACCCTCAAAGAAGAGGATGCTGCCGAGCGTCGACAAATCTCCGACGATGAGACCTGCGGCAGAATTCAACGTGCCTGGCATCCCGCAATGGATTAACGGACAATACGGAAGAAGACGAAGACTCAGACGTCAAAGACGAGCCGACGAAACGTCGTAGAGTCGTCGTATTTCGCGATGCATGTCCGATTCCGATGATGATGATCGCGGAGGAGTCATAACTACTGAACCCCTCGACACCGTCAAAGAGGTAGAAAGTGACGACGAGGACAGCGGACTCAGAGACGATCTAAATGACCTTCTAGCAGAGGAAAGAGGCTACTGTCGCGTTTATCAATCCTCAACGCCTGCAAGGTTTCAAAGAACACCAAGTAGAGGTCGTTGAAGAAACGGATATAATCGAAGAAAGCAGCACGGAAATCATCGATTTCGAATCCTGCTGCCAGCATGGAAGAGACTACTGTCCACGTATCAACCTACGACCACCGAATAAACGAGTTAATCACAGACAGATACGAGTGTAATCAGATCGTGTAACGTGTAATGTAAATTTGATTGATTGGATTGGATATTGCTTTACTCAACTGCAACTTGGCTAATCGAGACGAAGGGAGGACGTAAGGGATGACGCGGGGGACAAGGGGTGGACGGCCTGTTGCTGGTCAGAACCAGCCACAAGCATATGGGGAGGGGCGGGGTTCCCCCACGTCGTGGTCCGTCTCACGTCTGTGTCCGTCTGAAAATTTGAAAATCTATAAATCGTGCATTGTGGCATATTGATGGATATTTTTTACAAGGACAATGCATCAGTACCCCTCCACACATCACTGCTAATATTCTCACCTGATAATCGTAAGTGGATTATTTTCCTGGTTGACATAATCTATGCACATTCAAATTAATAAATTGATTCTACCCACTCAGTTCCCCCCCCCCCCCCCCACGACTGATTCAAGTTTTTGTTGTCGAATTTGAAACTCGAAGACTTTAATTGGCTAATGGGCCTACAAACTTTAAAATTGTAAGTTAAAAATTGTAGGAAGTGTTTCCAGATCAATTACCTAAATTGAGAAATAAACTTATACGAAGCTAATTTTTTTTGACGAATAGCGCACATACTAACAAGACTATTTAGTTGTAGGCCTTAACCTACATATTTTGACCTAGAGGGGCTTGCGCATGCTATATACTGGTATGTCAGTACTTACCAGGAAACTTTTAGACTGAAATTGAGAATAAACTTTCTTCATTTGGAATATAAACTCCACTTCAACTTGAATCAAACTATCAAACTTTGACTAGATTGACATGTTTTTCATCAGACCCATAATCATTACCATAATTGTCATTTGCATCTTATGGTCAACCTCAAATCCAAGTTGTTTTCTTGTCTTTTACAGATTATGGCTATCAGCCTATTCCCAGGCATCATGACGCCAATGAAGAGGTTAATAAAGTCCATAAGGGGTCCAAGAGTTACCACCTAGGCTTCAGGGCTACAACAGGCCAAGGCCCAACCTTAGGCCTATGACAGCTTGTCATGTGAGTGAGAGTCACAAAAGTTGTATCAGATATGTGGCAAGCAGATTTGGTATTAATGAATCTACATTTCATAGAGTGATACACCGAATGTTTAATTTCTTAGTCTCCATAAGCCCAGATATAATTTGCGGAAGAGAAAAGGAAATTAGCTTTAGAATTTGAAGAGGTATGGCTGACTAATGAAATCTATCACCTCACGTCGAGAGTAATGCTTCTCTAGATGATTGTGTAGCTGCCAATTTTAATGTTGATTGATTGATTGGATATTGCTTAACGTCTCATATTTATGCAACTTGGTTAATCGAGACGAAGGGAGGGACGTAAGGATGACGCGGGGGGACAAGGGTGGACAGGCTTTGCTGTCCAGAAACCATCCACAAGCGAATGGGAGGGCAGGTTCCCCACGTCGTGGTCGTCTCGTCTGTGTCCCATCATCCGTCCGGTGTTTGTCATTGTCGTCGCCGTCGGGGAGGTAGTCCCAAGGGAGGGGAAGTTCCCCGACGCGATCCGAGCTCGCATTAGTTTCAGGGAGAAAACTCCCCTAACACGGGCCAACCACGAGCAGGTTTGCGAGTTTAATGTTAATGGCCCTCAGTCTGATACACTAAGAACAGTATATATGGCTACTAGTGAAAATACGTTCTGTCAATATGGCAGAATAGCATGGGGTGGGATTTCCTAAATGCTCAATTTACAACTAATTATTGTCGCCCAACAGCTCATATCAAGGTACTAATTAAAAAAAAACAAAACAAGACGTATCCTCAAGAGTTATCAAATCGGTAAATGTACTTCATGTAAGGCAATTATATTTAATCTCTCCCTCCTGCACATATAAAAATCGTCATCTGACTCAAACCTCTCAAAATTCCTATGATGCCCAACCCTTACAAATCCTTGACGACTAACAGCAAACAACCACAATCTACATAGTCCCTAGAAAGAATCCCAGCTTGCCAAAGACATGCACATTTTTTGCTTTAAGGCCCTAAATATTCAACCTCCTTCCTACCTCATGTGAGCAATAACACGAATTAACAGCTTTAAAATGAAATAAATACTTGCTCTCTAAAACGACACAGACTGCCTTGTAAATTTAATCGTTTAATTAACAAATAAAATATAAAAACTGTCATAAAAGACACTATCTCTAATTTAATTACCCCTGTATAAAAACGTACCATAGAAATGTCGATATTGAAATGTGAAATAGAACTATGTGTGTTATGAAATTCCTATCTAATTTGAGCAACTCCAGTATTTAGTTTAATAATGTTTAATTTATTTTATATTTTTAAGTATTAAAATGGCTAATGTAATGCACACTGCATACCTTCTAAACTATGTATGTTAAATTTGTATTAATTTATTCTTGCTTTCATATTTTGTCCTTTTATGTATTAAATGTATATAACTGCCCACGTCAGAGTTTCCAAAACACTTGTGGGCTTTGCTGATTAATTTGCTTAACGTCTCCATATTTATGCACTTTGGCTAATTGGAGACTAAGGAAGGACGTCAGGGATGAACGCGGGAGGAAGGGTGGACATGCCTGTGCTGGTCAAACCCAGCCACAAGCGTATGGGGGCAGGGTTCCTCGAACACGTCGTGGGTCGTCTTCGTCCTTGTGTCATCATCGTCCGTGTTGTCCATTGTTTCTCTCGCGTCGGAGGTAGTCAACGGGAAGGGAAAAGTTCCCCCGGCCTTTGCTGTTTCTTGATGTAGGCATTGTATTGGTTAAACATGTGAATTAATTAATCCACATGCAATAAAAAAATTGGTGAATTTACTTGTATACTCTGAATCTTTGGTTTGTTTTTATTAATAAAAACTGGATCTGATTTTGGGCGCGCACGTGGAAAACTATTTCGATAGTTGTGTGTAGGCTTTTGAAGGCATTTATTAGAGGGCCAAAATGAACCGCCTACAATAAGACGCACAACGTGGGGCTTTCCAAGAGTGCCTACAAGGGAACCGCTACAATTTGGCGACCACGTGAGGGCTTAGAATAATTACCAATCACCCAGAGGAGAGGGTTGATAGTTAGTTTGTCGAAAGGTAAATAGAAAGGTCAGTTGGGCTAGTACATTGTTGAGAAGTCCTTGTGAAATAGGAGTCTGCGTGTGAATAGTCGAGAAACAAATCACCAATTGAAAGTCTATAATAGAAAAGAGTTAGAAGACGTTTTTGTGCTTTCTAGAATCGTGGTGTGTGGAGTGATGAAATCTGTCTTTTTTAGAGATTTGGTCCAGCTTGTTTATTTGTGTGTGTGTTGTGTGTGGTGTGATAAATTGCTTTTAAAATCAACAATAATATGGAGTTCAGAAGAACGGGAGAGAACGCTAGTTTAGAAGGACGTAGAGTGTGCTATCGGACAGCAGGCTATCGCGGAGCTAGATCTCAGGAAGAATATGCGTATACGTATTCGATACCGAGAGCGAGTTTGATATGATCGCCAGCTAGACGTCTGGGAGAATATCCCTAATATAATAATAAAAATAGATAATAATAATAATAATCATAGTAAAATTTTATAGGCCTACTTGGTGGGGAGATAGAAGCTGACAGTATCGGCTTAAAAAAGAAGCTGAACGGAGATGAATGAGAGTGAAGAAAAAATGAGCAGGACAGGTTTTAGAGAAGCTGAACAAAAAAGACGTGGTGGAGGGCAGAACTCGCGGAGCTAGAGGCGCAATTAGACGCAATGAATTAAACGTTTCGAGATGAATAGACGCTAGGATAGCTGAGTGCGAGTAAAGAAGAAATAAAGTAAAGTTTGTTGGGCTTTGGCAAACAAATGAGAAAAGATAGGAAGTAAGCTGAAGCAGACTAAATTGCTGAAGAGCATAGGATAAATCTGAAGAAATAAGAGGTTTTGGTTGAAGAGCAAGATCAATAAATGAGAATCTAGATTCTGGCTGAAGAGAAAGCGAGGTTAGATGAAGAAAATTGTAGATTATCGGGCTGAGAACAAGCTAGAATAAATGAAGAGATCAGAAGATTATGAAGGAAAAGCTAGAGAAAATTGCTGAAGAAAATTGTAGAAATTTCAGACAGAAAAGTCCTGACACGAGGTTTCCATGCAAGCTTAAAAGATGGTCCAGGTTATCACGTGATGACAGCGAATAACACGGCTTGTTAAGTTGGGCAATCTTATAGATAAATGAATGCTAGACTAGACAATCAAGTGTTGCATTACAAGGAGAATAGAATAGAAATGAGTAATCTATCGGAGGTATCGTATGCTTGTTTAACCGGCATGTGCTCAGGGAAACAGAGATAAAATGCAGGCCGAAGTTGGGCTAAGGTTAGAGGAAGAAAAAGAAAGATTTGTCTCAGTGACAAGCGTAGTGTTCGTCGCAAAAAGAAGAACGAGCTTGGATGAAATTAACGAAGAGGAGATTCGTGAAGAGATTTCGCGAAGTGAGTGCAGAGGTTTGGTGCTAAAAATGAGGTTATTGAAGAAGTTCTGTGAAGAGATGGAAGTGGATGAAGGCGAAGCAATTACCGCCGATGCTAAATATTAAAATAAGATTCGAATTTTAGTGAAGAGTGTGTTGTTTATTATCGAGCTTTGTGCTAAAATGAGATAAAAAAGTTCTGGAAGAGATAGAATTTTATAGGCGCGAGCAATTACCGCCGATGAGAAATATGAAGTGAAAGAAGTTTGGAAGTTCCAAACACTGAGAGAAAAATTTGTTTTAGGTTTTGGGATGAGACGGTAAGTGAGTATGAGTGTTTGTTGGCGACCTGGAGAACAGTGTAGTATGTTGCAAGTGCCGAGAGTGCTGAATCATAGGTTGTTGATGGTTGAAATACGCGTAGACAGAAACAGATGGATAACAAACGTCTGAGAGGCAATGTGTTGCGCAGTAAAGTTGAGTCGGGTGTAATTCGAGTCAGATAGAATCACTCAAGTGGGGAAGGTGAGATGAGACACAGGTCAAACATAATGTGTCTGTATCGGAGACGAGTTGATCAAACACAAGTAGAATGAACGCCTGGACACATTCCAGCAAGGAAAGAAGAAAGTTAAAATGATAGTCACAACAAGTGTAAAGTGGCCTACTGCGTGCAAAAGAAGAGAAGAGAGTCAATTATTGTTGGTTATTGTTTAGGACAATAATTGTGAGTAGTTTTGTCTATTTTGTGAGTGTGTTCTCTATGAGTGTACAAAGTTGTGGTTTGGTGGGGTCAGCGGTGAGTTGAAGACGAATAATAAAAGGAGAAAAAGTTGACAGTATGTGAAAGAGGCAATCAAGGAGGTAAAAGTGTTTGTTTGTCACAATGAAGTAAGAAAAAATAAAGTTGTTAATGGGCTTTCAGTATTGTGTGGTTGTTTGACAAGGTCGAGTTTGATTGGGGGGGGCATTGTTAAAAGGTTTGTTCATCGAGCGTGCACGGTCACGCGTAGTGGTTTTGTGTCTGAAGGTCGTCTAGAATGGCAACAGGTGCTCACGTTGGTAACAAAGGTGTCAGGGGTTGGTTTTTGAAAGAATCCCTTGTAGCTGCGTGACGAGGTTTGGTGGGGTTGGTCAGGGTTCGATCCTTGGTGTAGGATAAAAATTTTCTTTATGACAACGTCAATTGTTGTGGTGTACGAGAAGTTTTAGTTGATTCAAAGTAAAAAGTTTCTCTTTGGTACTTTGAAACCGGTACCCTACAGTATGAACTATCGTATCGTAACTGAAACGTAACGGTCTGTCTAGTGGTTGGACTAGGTCTTTTGGATATCGGAGAAGTTACAGCTATTGGATCGAACTTTCCATGATCGGCGTTAAATTACTGTCAATAGTGATTCTTATTGTATTAGTAAAGAGCCTAACTTAGCATTAAAATGAAGATCTATCTTTTTTCACAATGTTAATATAATAAAATAAATATAAATAATCCAGGTTGGACATAGAAAACAGAATCAGAATAAAAATTCCATTCAAGTAAACATTAAGAGATCATGTGTTTTCATTGAGTACAACCAAATAATTGGTAAAAGTTAACTAATTGGAATATTTTTCTTGTAATAAATGAATGAAATGTTATGCTTCGTTTAGAAACAACTTTGCAATTTATCTTACCGCCATGCATTTGGTCGATTTGGCTCAACGTCTAGCATTTCACATGATTCGGTGGGCGGTTTGTGCAGATAAACGCCATGGGTTTGACAATCAGTCAGTCCGTGACGAGGTTTTTGAGTTGGCTGGTTTGTGCCGTGGTGGGTCTGGGGGATTTGAAGTGTTGTCTGTGGGCCTAAAAAGTGCTTTTCGAGATACGATCCGGGGTAATATTAAAGATAACGTGTTCAGAGACGTCCAGCATTTGCTGAGGAAGATAAAGTGATTGAATTTTTGGGGAAATTTCGCGTCGAGAGAGCGCATTGAGAGACATCCAAGGTGTGCATCGCCTTTTATTTTCGCGAAGCTTATTATTTTGCATGATATCCATTCTTCGCACCCGTTTGCCTTAGTTTTAAGTTAATAATCTTTAAGCTCAGGCCGTTACGACTATTGGCCATCATTGTTCTTTTGTTACAAGCTTCTTGGCACTTTGGTCGACGAGATCATTTGCCTAAAATACAAGAATGGCCTGGTCCCAACAAAAAACTATTGATTTTTGTTTTTGCACCAAGTTTGGACAGTATAAGGTGTATTTTACTAACTAATGGGTGTGGTAGTGAAATTTGCCCAAATAGCCTCTATGGACTTAAGATCTGTGCACACTATGATTTGGAGTCCTTGTTTATCAAGGGCAAACAGGAGGCTTTGAGGGGAGGAGAGGGGAGAGTATTAATTGCAAACAGATCTGCATTGTTAGACGCTGTCTATGGAATGAGTTTAAAACTGAAGTTGTTGCTCTCCGTTGTAAAGGCAGAGCCAACTGTATTGTGATTTGGGAACCGTCTGTAAAACTTATTTTTGAAATCTTTGTAGTTGTATCGATCGTTTTGTTGAAAAGTGCTTGATATTGTGTGTTTGATGTGGGGCCTTTTATATTTGTCGCTGTTTTATGCAACTGGTTTTATTAAGTTCCAAGGTGGGATTGCCCCCAGTTGATTTGTAGAAAATAAGGAAAGTGTTATTTTAAGGCTTGCCGTTATTCCAGGGAGCGGATGCCACTGGTCTTGAGGCCTTCATGTGAAACTTCATACCGAATTGAATGGAGGGTCAAAAACTGCTTTATGGCTGGTTTGTTAGGGGGAACCTTTTATGAGTTAATATATTAAGCATGGTACTTCTCTAGAGGAAAAAGATGGTTCTGCAGACACATAGAAGACGGGGAATAGGCTCGTACGAAAAGCTCCTGTGATAAGTCTTATACCGGTTGTGATGAAACTGTATCCAAAGTCTAATATAAGAGACAGCTTGAATCTAATCAAAACTGGCTAAATCTAACTTGGAGCGGATTGAGGGAGCGATATAGATGTAACAAGAGTATACGATCAGCTTCCCCAATTAGTATTGCTAGCACTCGTAGAATATTTAAAGTTTTTTAAACACTTGTTTCGTAGCTGCTGGTATGGGGCTTCCACAATAACTTTTTATCAAATAACATTCCCAAATCGGCAATTTCAGCAAATGGTACGGCATGGCTTCCCATGGTGCAGGTCGGGAATTAAGCATAATCTACGCCGAAGGCTAATAGCACACATGTGGTTTTTAGTGATTGAGAATTTATATCGATTTCAGCTGACCATATCTCAAGGCGCTTTATGTTTGTTTGTAGTTGACGTTGACTCACTACTTAAAAGGTTTAAATTGAAGAAACAATTCATGCGAATTAGGTGAAACTATCAGGGAATCAGGGAAATAGTTCAGGGGGCAAATGATCAGAGATACCGGGGTACTACCAGGAAAACCGATGGTCCCACTAATAACTGAGACAGGAAATCCCACGTACAACAATAATAACAACAAATCAAAATAATAGAACCACCGGATAAATGACCCTCAGGTGAAAGCCCACATGACAATTCACGTGGAGAACGGTGTCCCTCACATCAAAAGTTTAAACTTATTAGGACTGGGGAAGTTGTCGGGTCTCATCAGTCGTCTGTAGAAATTCCCGTGAAAGAGGTAAATACTATGTTTCAGAATTTTGGATTGGCTTGGATATTGCTTTACGTCTCATATTTATGCAACTTGGCTAATCGAGACGAAGGGAGGGACGTTAAGGGATGACGCGGGGGACAAGGGGTGGAAAGGCCTGTGCTGGTCAGAACCAGCCACAAGCATATGGGGAGGGCTGTTTCCCCCCAAGTCGTGGTCGTCTCCGACATGTTGTCATCATCCGTCCGTGTTGTCTGTTCGGCCGTCGGGAGGTAGTCAAGGGAAGGGGTTCCCCGACTACGACCCAAATCTCGCACATTAGTTCAGGGAGATAACTCCCTAATCACGGCCAAACCACGAGAGGGTTGCTAGTTTGGAATTTGTTGGCCCTATGTTTCAGAAGACTAGTGCATTTTTATTAGAATAGACCTACTTTATGAAACTAGGAAATTCCGACTGTCCCAGTGTTAAACTGTTGTTGAGAAACAACATTTAAACTGCGTTGTTTGACAGTGGCAGCAAAGTGTCATGTATTTCAGATGAATTCTATGATAAATTATGTAATTGGGGGGTGGGGTGGGTATAACAGCACTACCTGTAGTGAAAAACTGTACTGGGGCTACCAAATAAACGTAGCAAACAAGTTATAAACAGGTATTGTAGACGTCGTTGTCGGCGAAATTAAAACTGAAGAATTTTTTCTTGAAGTAAACAAACAAGCAGGCAGAATGAAGAGCGAATATAACCTTCCAGTCGCTGGACGAACAAACTTAAAGATATCTTTGCAAGTACATACCAAAAAAAACTTGCTCAAACAACACATTCTAGTAGCGACAGAAGTGTTAACTGCGTGTACTGTGGAGGCCCAACAGTACAGACTGAAGAGCGAACACAAAACACTCCGCCTGCACAAGAAACACAGCCCGACTGCGAGGGCGCCGCGACCCGCGAGGTCTCGCTGTGTTGGTGAAAGTGGTACTCAAAAGGTGCGGGGCGGCGAGGTCATATCGTGCTGTACGTCAAGGGCATTGAACTCTTCAAATCGTGTTGATGCATTAGTACATGACCTCTTAAAAGGTGAATTTATTGACGTCCCGACTAGCCAAATCGAGAAAAAAAATCACTCGTTGCGTACATGCTTCGAAAAGAATTTAGAAGGTAATAAAATCAAAAGTTCTGGATGCGTCGCGGAGGATGTTTATGACCAATTGCTGTGTGTGTATTAATCCTCTGCTGATTTTCACGAGTATAAAGAACGCCACGGACCCGGCATCGCCACATAGGCGAGCTAGGCCTAGGCCTAGGGCCAGGCTATTACGTGATGAAGTGTTGCAATGAAGAGGAGAACGATTTTCTGGGGTGAGGGATGCCAGCATTCCTTTGACAACGTAAATATCCTACACACTAAAAAAGTCAGGCCTAGCTAATTGTGTAGACTTAGGCCTATCTAGAAAAGGACTAGCCCTAGCCTTGGCTTAACTTCAAATAAAGTGAACACGTTTTTTAAGTTAAATGTTTTGCTACATCTATTGATTATAGAATTAAGTTTGTTTATAAAGAAACCAACATTGCCGATTTATTGAAAGCCTTTTTAAATCAATTCACCAAATATTGATAAGATAATTTTGTTCTTAATAGGTCATATTGTAAAAATGTTCAGTAAATGCAGTTTTCACTATCGTCTTCATTTGGCTCAACATATGACAATATCTTGATAATTTAAGCTGCAATGCTCGCGTTAATTTCCATTAAATGGTCCTAACTTAAATGTTTTTTTTACATTACAGATTACTACCAATACTACTTTTAAAGGGCACAGATCAGGTGTATGCTTTGGCAAAGTGTCTTAAGTTAAAAAATACATGGTGCCGAATTCAGACATTAATATAATCGTTACGCCAGCTTCCAAAATCGACGTTAAGTCGAGCCTTCAGCGACGATTCAAAGACGACGCCTTCACGAATGAATTCCAAGTCCGACGTCTTCCACGTCGAGGTTCAAAGAAAACGCCTACAAATCGACGCCTACAAAGAACGGCCTACAAGTCGACGCATCAAAGTCGACGCCGACAAGAAGACGCCTACAAAGTCGACTGGAAAAGGTCAACGCCTTCAACGTTGACTGAAAAGGCCGACGCAACATATCTTTCAGAATTAAAAGGTCCGTCTTGGTGGTTAGTTGCCGACTAGTGAGAGCTGTTAGAGGAAATATTGCAAATCCGGATACACGCAATTGTTGCATGGGGGTAGATAAAATATCAGAATTAAAATCCGCGGGAGGCAAGCGATATCCCACCCCCAATAACAGAGTGTGTCATCATTCAAATGACTATTTGTTTGTCTGAAGTGACAGTGTAATATCACAGCCCCAAAAATCGATTTTTTTTGTTTTAATTTTTTTACAAATTGTAGAAAAATACCACCTTGTACCATGTAACCAAGATACCAACGCAATGTAACATGCTTATTATTGTTTTTCTTTAACTAAAACTATTGAATCTTTTAATTTGATTTTATTGAATACATTCTTCAGATAACCCCCCATGAAAAAAACACATGATTGAACAACTCTTATCAATTTTAATTTAGTTATGTTATTTAGTTATTAGGGTTTAAGGCACACCACACTAAAGGTTTATTAGTGCCCGTATTTCTTAGAGTGATGTGTAATTTTTTAAATTCTATGATACAGCTTTGTTGATTAGTATGTATTTAAACAATTGTTATATTCTCAATCACAGATACATTTTCTTTTAAATTAGGCTTTTGGTTTAAAATTATTCCTCTCGTCCATGAGTTGGGGACATTCTACTAAAGGTGCTTAACATTAAATCTCACCAACCACTGCTCACATAGGGTGGATCTTTGCCTCTTAGAAGGTATCCTGAGTGAGATTTGTTCCAATGCGTAGACGGGGTCTAACTACTCTTGCATCGAGAAACGCCTTGAGAGATCCCAGGGTGTTACATCGTCTTTTCAATTTTCGGATGAACTTGGGTGAAATATCGTTTGGCCTCCCAGGATAGTAATTCTTATATTTCTATCTACCACCATGCCTAATTTTCCATGCTGGTAATGTTGCTAAAAAAAATCCCTCACTACTAGGAGTGGGGGTACAAAAAACATGAGGAAATTAGGTTGATTGGATCGAAACATGCTTGAGCATAAATTTTGGATAATGTTAAATAATAACATGTATATGAACACTACCTAGTACCAATTCCAATTTAAGGATGTAGCGGGCAATTATGGGGTGAAATATTGTTTGCCTCCCAACGGAATAGTAATTCTTTATAGTTTATCTACCACCTGCAATTCCATGCCAAATTCAATGCGTAAGTGTTGATCAAAAAACATCCCTACTAGGGGTGGGGGTAAAAAAAACATGAGAAATTAGGTTAATTGGATCGAACATGCTTGAGCATAATATTATTGGATAATTTTAATAAGAAAAACATGTAGATAAATACAACCTAGTACCAATTCCAATTTTAAGGTGATGGATGGCATTCAGGGTGAAATATCGTTTGCCTCCCAACGGAATAGTAATTCTTTTTTTTATCTACCACCATGCCAAATTATCATGCTGGTAAGTGTTTGATCAAAAAATCACTACTAGGGGTGGGGGTATAAAAAACATGAGAAATTAGGTTTGATTGGATCAAAACATGCTTGAGCATAATATTATTGGATCAGTTTATAATTACAATGATAAATACGACCCTAGTACGCATTTCCAATTTCAGGATGATGATTGATTGATTGCATATTGCTTAACGTCTCATATTATGCAACTTGGGCTAATCGCGACGAAGGTAGGGACGTAAGGGATGACCGCGGGGGACAGGGTGGACAGGCCTGTGCTGGTCAGACCAGCCACGAAGCGTATGGGAGGGCAGGGTTCCCCCACGTCGTGGTTCGTCCCCTCCGTCTGTGTCATCATCCTTCGTGTTGGGCATTGTCGTTGCCGTCGGGGAGGTAGTCAAAGGAAGGGGTGAAATATCGTTTGCCTCCAACCGGAGTAGTAATTCTTATATTTTATCTACCACCATGCCAAATTCATGCTGGTAAGTGTTGATACAAAGGGAATGGGAAGCCCCGAAGACGACGCCATAGCTCGCCATTAGTGTTCGGAGAAAAACTCGCTTAATCCCGGGCCAACCACGAGAAGGGGGGTTTTTGCGAGTTGGCAGTCGGCGCCACGGGCCCAATAATGTAAACGCGCCTTTGCTGGGTTATATTTTTGTTGAAAAAAAAAATCTTCTCACCACACTCTAGATTAGGCTTGTATTCATTACAATAGAAATATTTTACTAATAATCAGCGGCGAATGTAGTCGGTGCGACACATGCAGAGTGTGGCGGGGTAAATTTTGCCCCCTACAACCTAATACTCACATCCGCCCCTCCCCTTTTGCAATGCAGACCCCAGTATCAACCTGCATGGATCATATTCAAACTTATACTTTCTAGTGTTTTGATTTTCAAAGCTCAATATTCTTGCACTTGAACACTTTTGATTAAATCCCATGATACACAATTTCCAATTTCAGCACTAATATTATGTGGTAAACATATTGTGTTTGCATTTTTAATGTTTTAAAAAACGTGTACAAGAAACCGTACCTATACACAGTCTCGGATTTACCATAGTTTATAAGAAACACAAAATGCTTATCCATACCCATCTCTTTCATGATTAATCAGCTCTTTTTGTCTTGCCAAAAAAAAAATGAACAGAGACCAAGTTAGCAAGTCACAGTGTAAGAACGAATGTTGGTTTTATATTGATAATATTTTAATTTTTATTTATTTTGTTTCGATTGGTGTCCTCTCTTTTTCGATACCCATTTTTGGCGGCCGCCGCCCATTGCTTTAACAGACTCCGCCTCCATCCTTAAATCCATCCCCTTCTTGTTCCACACCTTGTTCCTCCTCAGCAGCACCCATCTCCAAGGCCCTCTAGCCTTTTATTTCTTTGTTGTTGTCTTTGTAGTTTGTTTTAATTGTAACATTGAAGATTCGAGGCAGGTAAGGGGCTTTGATGGACTTATGGCATTCCTATTAAATCCAATCCTGTCTCGCCATCACTTTTTTAAATTGAGAACCAACCCCAGCTTGCCTACCATTAAGAGAATAGCCAGGCTTGTGGTGAATAAGTTTCCCCCGAGTTGAATTCCTAAACCGAATGGTGTCTTAGGCAACCAGGGAAAAAATCCGAATAGACACACTGATCATAAAGAATAATAACGCGACCAGGAAAATGGCGAGCACTGACCCGGTCACGAAGGGAGGTCTAAAAAGACCTCGAAGCAGACCGGTATGACCAAACCTGTACCAATGATGAATTAGACACAAATAAGTATTAGTAGTTTATGGTATATAGTTAACTCTCATAAGATATATTGAGAGATAGACTATATTGAGAGATAATAAGATTGTTTCAATATGCAAAGCTTTTAATTAATGAAAGAAACAATAACAACAGAAATGTAAACAGTACAATAAATATTCGATAATGTTTATATGCATGTCCAGCTAAAATGTGGAAAAGTAAGATAGTGACTTTTTAGCAATACATTCCACATTTCTCTTTAAAATGCAAAATATTCCTAAATAACTTTTTTTTTATCAAACATTGATTCAAATCGGGGGGGACAATGCACCAACAATTCAGAAGCTGTCATATATGCTACTTAGCATACTTTCCATACATGCTAATTAAATTGCTTCCTATAAATATTGTGTATTTTAAAAATCCATAAACTAAATAAACGTAATTATTTTCAGATTTGGATGTAGCCCTCAACAATGGAGTGGTGATACTTTGAGTGGAATGAAGAGATCAACTCGTTGGAGACCAAGACCACTTGGCTCCAGGACACGTTCAAAAAAAAGGAACAAACGACTTGCTAATTGTGGAGACCAGACACCACAATACCCCGTGAAGCGTCTGATGATAACCGAAAACTGCTTATTTCCGCAGTCAAGGAAACATTGGCCTTTTCTCTTCAAGGTGGGTAGCCCCTTTTAGACAACAAACAGCTCTGATTCTATCGGTACGCTCTTGGTTGCCATATGGAATTTTCAAATATTCAATATCCTGGCTTGTATAATATCGCTATTAGTTATTTTATGTATAGCTTGGTTTGCCAATACACACTCTAGATATCTTACCGGTGAGAGGAGGTGAGAGGAGCTAGATCAGAGCTCTAAGCACCCCAACATCACTTGCAAACATCACCTTTGACAAAAAAGATAGCAGTTTTTCCGGCGTCTTTGAAGCCAAACTTCACAGTACGCAGCGTGCTACAGCCACCGAAAAAAACGACATGATAAAAGCCGTCTGCAATTTTGTGTGGAAACACCAACCATTACTCCGGAAAAGCGTTTTTTGAAGTTTTGTTCAGATCTAATCCAACAGTATTCGTATACTGCAGAAGATCGAGTAACTTATATAAATACAACATTTCACACAAAGGAATATTCTCTTATACTCTGGGAATTTTTAACATAAATTACAAACTTAAATAGAAATGAGAAATTGAGAAAAGGAAAAATGGGGACGAGGAGGCAGAGCAAGTAATGGCCGGAAACGGAAATGTTCCAAGAATGGCCTACTACTACTACTACCGAATGGAGAGACCTGGGTTTCGCAGAAAATTGATTTGGATGGATATTCTTTACGTCTCATATTTATGCAACCTGGCTAATCGAGACAAAAGGGGAGGACGGTAAGGATGACGCGGGGAACAAGGGGTGGACAAAGCCTGCGCTGGTCAGAACCAGCCACAAGCGTTGGGGAGGGCAGGGGTTTTCCCCCACGTCGTGGTCGTCCTCCGTACTGTGTCATCATCCGTCGGGTAGGTTAGTCAAGGGAAGGGGAAGTTCACCGACCGACGACCCAGAGCGCCGCCATAAGTTTCAGGAGAAAAGGCCCCTAATCACGGGCCAAACCACGAGAAGGTTTGCGAGTGTGAAATTTGAAGGCCCCGCAAGAAGAAAAGAAGAAGGCTTTGATCACAGAACATAATAAAAACCTCATATTCATTTGAGTGGGATCGTCTAATAAATCAGCTTTTTTCTTTTTCTTTCTTTTTTTTTCTTCTTTTTTTTTAACTTTTTCCTTTTTTTTATTTTTTCCTTTTCTTTTCTTCCCCACCCTCTTTATATTTGCTTAATTTAGGGTGTGGGGCAGCACTTTTTATTTCGGGTCGTGCTCGGGTTCGGGTATTGATACCTGCGGAATCGGATAATTTTCGGGTCGGATACTTATTCAAATGTTATTCAAAGCCCTAGCCAAGTGCCAATCCTCATCAAAACCATGTAGGCCTAGCCTTAGCCTAGACCTACGCCTTAAACCTAGAGCCTAGGCCTATCCTTAAATCTAAGGGCCTAGGCCTAGCCTTAGCCTAGAGCCTAGGCCTAGCCTTAGCCCAGAGCCTAGGCCTAGCCTTAGCCTAGGCCTAGCTATGTTATTGTTTTTGCCAGGGTGAGTTGAGGGCAAGGGCTGTTTTTTGAAGAGTTCACCTGTGTGCCTGTTGGGTTTGAAACCCGCGGTCGTAGGCCTAGGCTAGTTTGCTTGTCTTTGAAGCTTCCCTGTCATTTTCCTTTCTCGTCCTCTACTTTGAATTTATTGAACTGGGACGGATGCTTTCTTTAAATGACGCTGGAGGCCGTCGTATTACGTAAAGGTTTTTTTAAAATGCATTGCAATAATTACCTTAGATTGGCAATTCGCAAATTTGATGAAGTGGAGCCATATCGCCGACTGAATAGTATGGTTAGGAGTAGGCCAGCCTACGGTACGTAAATAGTCCACTTTCAACATCTCCATCCAGTCACTCTTGGCGTCTTCTACATCATTCAGCACGAAGAATATCATTTAACAATTTAAACAAAGTACAATAGCCCTACGTAAATTGTAGTAGTGCCAGCGTGCTGTAAAACATTTCCAAACGTGAAATCGTGCAGGCCTAACCAAACGCAACCAGTCACAAGAAGTGCCAAGGGATGGTACATCGACATGATCGATATTACGAAACCGATTCCGTGCGTTCATTGCTAGAAACTGTCGACTCGACTTATGCTTCGACTTGTTGCCAGTGCTGCGATCTAACGGAGTTTTACGAACTTCTTCAGCATAGACCTTGTTCACGCTGGCTCAACCAACAAATTCAAACTCGAGCGCCAAATACCCGACCCGACCTGAATTTTCCATCTCGTCGTCGAGTAATCGGATATGACACAAAATATCCGACCCGACCCGAAATTTCGGGTACCCGCACACCCCTAGATTAATTCTTTAAATACATTTTATATCATTTTTATTTGTTACTAAAATTGTTGTGTTTAAATGCATTGTTGTTTTAATGCTGAATAGGATAGACGTTAAAAAATAAGAAAGAAAGAAAGCCCCACGCTGGGCGCCAATGTCGCTAAATAGCCTTTCCCACAACAAATAAAACAATAAAAGCTACTTTTATTTATCCAAAATCGAAAAACAATCAAACGAATTCACCGTCAGAAAAAATTACCAACCTTAGAAGAAGTGCGCCGGTCTAAAACTCAAGTCGGGAGGCAGTCTTGCCAACTGCTGAAGTTTAATTTATAGAAAACTGAAATAAAATATTGAGTGGGACAGACAGACAACGAAAGGTTAACACAAATTAACAAAACCAGTTTCAAAATACAATTAATTATAATGAATCAAATCAAGTTATGTTACATTTACAATTACAAAAACATGTTATCAAATTCTCAAAAGTTCCCAATCGTCAAAGTTCTCAATAATTAAAGTTAGCCAGCCATTTTATAAAAGTTTTTAAAGTTCGTTCGTAGATAGCAAGTTTGTTTTACCGTATTATCGCGATTCGTAGATTTGTAGATATTGTAGATATTGACCAGCCAGGTCAAGCCGGCGTTCTTTCCGGAGACTCCTGCGTTTTCCAAGTTCCAAGTTCTCGACCAAGTTCCAAGTTCTCTCCCAAGTTCCAAATTCTCGCCCAAGTTCCAAGTTCTCGCCCAAGTTCCAAGATGTGTTTTATTAAGTTCCTGGTTGATCCGCCCTGTCTAGACTAGAGCCCCCAACCCGGACATGAAGTCTCCTCGAGAGCCCAAAGTAAGTTTGTTTTGCTCGAACGCTCTGGACTGCTCGACTGATGATTTTGGTGCGTAGTGGAGAGATTCTAAGTGTTTCGATTGGTCCAATTTGATTGACGCCCATGGTGATAAGGCAGTAGTGGTGGCAATTGCGGGGAAGTTGAGGGTTGGTAAATGCGTTGTAGCTATAGATTTCTCCAAGTTTTTATTCTCACGCTTCGAGGACGTGACGTAATTGCCAGTCTGCCACCAACTCACCCTCTGAAAATAATGAACACGAGGATCGTGCCTATAATGAAGAGGATCAAGCATCGACTGAACAGAATGTGATTAACGATCCAGTAAGACTTTATTACTATTTTACCCTATTTATTAATTGTTCCGTATAGTTTAGACTAGTTTGAATTGGGGTGCAAGGACCTTTGGGTCTTTTTGGGAAAATTTTTTTAAAACGTACAAGATAAACGAGGTAAGTCACAACTACATTGCCTAGGTGGGTATCTTCGCAAAAGCTCTAGGAATTTTTTCAAGAGCGCACTTAAATTTTTTTTTTTTGCTGGTGGGACTATTTCGTCAAAAAAATGCGAGCAAGCGAGTCTGCTGTATGGAACTTTTCTAAAATTAGATTATAACCATACAATCTAGCTAGGCTACATTTCCTGAAATATAACTAACCATGATTGATTGAGATAGGTTGAGTTAAATCTCAAGCGGGTTGTAACTAGGGATGACATTTTATTATCATATCAGTCAATACGGGGGGAAAAACAAAAAACATGAAGGCTATTAGGCCTACCTACTATTTATGTTCCAGATTTAAATACGGTACTTAAAAGGTAGATACATTGTCAATTACACAATGTCACACAATTACACAAACGTAAATAACAATTAAGGCTTGTTAAAATATTTTTTCATGCGTAAGGCCAATTGTAACACTCCAGCATTAACCGTGGGAGTATGCCCTACTTCTTATTAGGCGCCCTACCTTATTTGTATGTACCGGTATTTTTATGTTTTGTTATTCCAGGTTTTTGAACAAAATTTTTAAAATTTTAAATTTTTGGCTTGGGTTATTTTTGGCTTGAACTTGAAAGTATGCCTCTTATTTGGGTAGATCCAATAGGCCTATTGATTTTCTAGTGTGAAACACTTTTGTCATATCACGTCCCTTTAACAATGTTTACTGAACATTCCAGACTGTGGAACTGCTGGGACTGGAGTGTTCGTCTCCAAGGAGAAATTGCTTCATTGCAATACAAAATTTGGACCAAAATTGACATGCGACCTAATGGGAGTGCTGCTCACTAGGGAAGAGATAGGGCAATCATCTCTGACAGGACTGGCAGCAAATTTTGCTCGAATAAATATCCCAAAACCCAAAATTAGATCCAATCAGAGTTTCTGCCATTGTTGGAAAGTGAAAACGTGCAGTACAATTCTTTGGATTTTGTCCTTGTTAATTTTTGATTAGTAAGTTGACAAAAAATGAATTTATGCACGTGGCCCTATAAGGCAGGCTATATTTTTAGATGTCAGTGCATAGTAAAGGCAGTCATGTGCAGCCATATTCAATAGTATAGTAGGCCAATTAAATGATGTATAGACATTCTTTTTGCCTCAAATGTACTACTACATTGTGCACTTTAATTTGGATTGGATGTTGCTTAACGTCTCATATTTATGCAACTTGGCTAATCCAATCGAGACGAAGGGAGGGACGTAAGGGATGACGCGGGGGGACAAGGGGTGGACAGGCCTGTGCTGGTCAGAACCAGCCACAAGCATATGGGGAGGGCAGGGGTTCCCCCACGTCGTGGTCGTCTCCGTATGTGTTGTCATTGTCGTCGGGGAGGTAGTCAAAGGGAAGGGGAGAGTTCCCCGACGACGAAATAACTGAGAAAATTTATTTCGAATTTAAATGATTGAGTCGTAAAGTGAGTCAAGTCCACCTAGTCGAAGTCGCGAGCGACTTGGCAAGATCGAATATGATAGTTTTAAAAACCCCACCATGCGTTTGGAACGGCAAGTGAGTTAAAAATACTCAGTCAACTTATTTTTCTTTTTTTAAATTTATTTATTTATCGCCTATCCTATTCAGTTATTAAAAACTGATTTAAAAAGGAGGACAACTAAATAAATCTAATTACATAGATGCAGACACAACAGTGAACTGCATTTAAAGAAAATATTGAAATAGTAATATTACAACAACAATGCTTAAAACACAATTTTGGTAACAAAAAAAAAAGGATATTAACGAATTAATTAATTTAAAAAATATAAAAACGTGGGGGAAAAAAAAGGGAAAGGGGAAAAATTGGATTGGATTCGATATTCCTTAACGTCTCATATTTATGCAACTTGGCTAATCGAGACGAAGGGAGGGACGTGAGGGATGACGCGGGGGAACAAGGGGTGGACAGGCCTGTGCTGGTCAGAACCAGCCACAAGCATATGGGGAGGGTTGGGGTTTCCCCTACGTTGTGGTCGTCGTGAAATCATCCGTCCGTGTTGTCATTGTCGTCGCCGTCGGAGAGGTAATCAAAGGGAAGAGGAAAGTCCCCGACGACGACCCAGAGCTCGCCATTAGTTTCAGGGAGGAAAACTCCTCTAATAAAGAAAGAAAGAAAATAATTGAAAAAGTAAAACGAAAAGAAAAAACTGATATATTATACAATCCCACTCAAACGAGTATGGGGTTTGCCAAAAATCAGGAACAGTAAATCAGGGAGTAATCAAACTTTAGCGGAAGAAACCACCGAACGTGAATCTTCATTCTTGTGTTCAATTGGATTGGATATTGCTTAACGTCTCATATTTATGCAACTAGGCTAATCGAGACGAAGGGAGGGACGTAAGGGATGACGCGGGGGGACAAGGAGTGGACAGGCCTGTGCTGGTCAGAACCAGCCACAAGCGTATGGGGAGGGCAGAGGTTCCCCCACGTCGTGGTCGTCTCCGTCTGTGTCATCCGTCCGTGTTGTCATTGTCGTCGCCGTCGGGTAGGTAGTCAAAGGGGAAAGGGGGAAAGTTCCCCGACGACGCCCCTTAAATACAATTTAGTATAAATCCTAATATACAATTATATAAAGATATAAAATTTTATTTTAAATTGTTCCAAGTAAAAAAACTGATCACGGCAATGATACGGGACACTAACTATGTTGCAATTTTCCACCAAGGGGCAGCAACCAGACAATCTAGGCAGAACACATCATTGGGAAAATACATGATATATAATCAAAGCAATAACAAAAAAAGAAAAAGAAAAATCATAAATAAGAACTTATGAAGATAAATTAACATCACACAAACACACAGACAATGACCCACAAATAAATAGTAAAAATCATTCTTTGCTATTTGATTCATTATCATTGCTTCAATTTTACTTTTAAATAGTATAAATCCTAGCTCAGTAAACTTACTTCTAATAAAATAAGAAATTGAATACGCTGCATGTGGCCAATTCATAAGTAATAGAAATATAAGTATAAATATAAATTAAATGTATAATTCGACAAAACAAAAACCCCAGCACGGAAACCGAGGACCCTCGTGGTGTGTCGAGGCTGTTATCTTGCACTGAACACAATCTTAAACACTGACCAGACATAAACTGTACAACCTGTGCCGAACTGACAGACCACAACACTGAGACCACAAACGCTTTACCGAGTAGCAAGGCAGAGTTTGCAGTGAACAAAACCTTTCAGTCTGGACAGAACAGACGTCCTCTTCAAGGTAACAAACATTAAACTAATCATATTCAGCAGAAGTCAACGCCATGTACTACTGCCATGTGGAGTCCGAACAAGAACAGAACGAAGAGAGGAGACAAACACGTCCGCCTGTGACAAGAACAACCAAACCCGACTGCGAGCAAGGCTCCCGGGGCCGCTGCACTGTGTACTATCAAAAGGTGCGGGGCGGCGAGGTCATATCGATTTGCACGTCAAATGCATTAAATTATTAAAATCGTTTAGATGACGGTAGCACATGAACTCCACGATGTTTTATAATGGGTTTGTAAGCGAAATATAAAATGTAGTGAGGTTCATCGTACGATGCTATATTTTCGTTGTTACCATATCCATGGATTTTACATGTATTAGGGACTAGCTATAACACGGCGCATGTAACGTAGATAGTAGATCGTAGTACGCGAGGATATATGGGCCCCCTGAGTTCAATAGACAGTGACTAGCAGAGGTTAAAATTCAAGGTATTGGAATAGCCTCTTGGTTTTTATGGTATTTTCAAGCAAGTTTTATTGGGTAAAACCCGCCGGGTTTCACTGGACTGGGGAAAGTCGTAACAATCCTGCTTCAGTCAAGAAAACGTTAGATTTGGATGTCACAACTTGGGGTGTGACGGAGCACAACACTGACGTAACGAGCACTTCCTGGACAAGCAGGCCAGATTAATAAGGGAACAAATATAGAAAGTACGTTAATACCCAACTGACAGACAATGCCACATACATGCACAAACATGTGCTTCAAACAATGAGTGATTTGCAACACATACACAGAGAATTCGGTATAACAAAAACCCAAGCACAGAAACCGGGCACCTCCTTTGTGTGACTTGGCTCTCATCCCAAACTGAACAGAACCTGACACTTTCCGAACATCAAAACATCAAGCTGTACAGACAGACCAGACCGAGACCAACACTAACATAACAAACACTTCCCTGACAGCAGTACAGAATAAACAGCGAACAAACCTCCCAGCCTGGACAGAACAGACAATCTCCCGAAGTTCACAAATATTAAAGAGAACGATGCGAGAATATAACAGCCAAGACTTGGTCAATTAACACATTCAGCAGTGACAGAAGCTAACTCCGTGTTCTGTGGAGGCTCGACACGAACAGGCTGCAGAGCGGAGACAAAACACCTCCGCCTGCAACAAGAACAACACACCGACTGCGAGGCGAGGCTGCGACTGTGCTGTGTGTAAGTGAAGGAGGTAGTCAAAAGGTGCGGGGCGGCAAGGTCATATCGATGCTGTACGTTAAGTGCATTGAAACTCTTCAAAATTGTGTTGATGACAATATCACATGAACTCGGAGAGGTGTAATTTATTGTTTGTGATTGGTAATTCTATATGTGCAGTGAGGTTTATCGTGACGATACTGGAGTGTCGCAGATATTGCCTAATCCATGGTGTTAGTGGTTTTTTTAGGGCTGCAAAACTGGGACCCGAAATCGCCTTTTCCCCTACAAAAAGCTGCCCCAAAAGGGCCCAAGAAGGTTGTCATAGGGGACAATCTGGCTATGTGCCAACCAAATAAAGTAGAGTTCTGTGCCTTCCCCAAACTCGACACACGTAAGTCAGCCATAAGGCGTGGCTTTCCTCAGGCCGATGAAAGAAGCCTGGAGGAATGTTTGAAGTAACTTAGTTAGTTATTTATGTTTAAGGGTTCTTAAGAGTTATCTGAGTTGTCAGTGCCCACAAAACATTTATTGTTGTTGACATATTTAAATTAATGTAAGTTAAATTTTATTTTTTCCTTGCTGGCGAAATCGATTGTTCCGAATCTCCTACCATGAAATAATTATGAAGTTTTATGTCCTCAAAGAAAAAAATGTAATTGGAAACAAGTTTATAGTTAAGTGTAGACGCCAAATGCGAGTATGTCTACGAGCGCGACCTAGAGTTCTAGCTGAAGGTTCTAGAACCTCCCTAGGTAATGAGTAGGGGAGTGGACTGTAGGTTTTGAGTGGAAGTGTGTTAAATATAACACGAAGGATGATGACACAGACGGAGAAGACCACGACGTGGGGGAACCCCTGCCCTCCCCCCATATGCTTTTTGCTGGTTTTGACCAGCCCAGGCCTTTCCACCCCTTTTCCCCCCGCGTCATCCCTTACGTCCCTCCCTTCGTTTCGATTTTGCCAAGTTTCATAAATATGAGACGTAAAGCAATATCCAATCAACGAAGGGAAGTGCCCGTGAAAAGAGCTATTAATCACTTACTTGATTGGACTTGCTTTGGGTTTTCGGACGGTTGGTGACGTGTCGACGTACTGGCAAACGGTGGAACAGGTGAGATGGCACGGCAGTGGCACGTTAATAGGCACTGAATGTTAGTAGCACTTGCACTACACTTTTGAGAAAGTAATATGAATAATAATAAATAAAGAAACACACGTGAGTTTGCCCAGAGAGAGGCGAGAGGTTTTGAGAGGTTGCACACGCACGTAGGGTACGTGGCGAGGCGAGAGAGGAGCATTTAGTACACTTGCGTACGTGACGAGTAGACCGTTGATTGTTCTAGATCGACTCGTGGCTTGTAGATCGTTAATCCAAGTCGGGTGCCGACACAAAATGCATAGTCGGCACTATGTGAAAAATAGAATGCGCACGACACCTATGGGTGAGGATTGTGAGGTGTATGAACAGAATTATGAACGGAGAGGGATATATGAATATGGCGTAAACATACTGGCCACCAAAATGAAGTGACATTTTCATGGCGAGTCTGACGTAGAACAAAGAGAAGTGACAAAGAGGTTGCTTAAGGCCCAATTTTTGCAAAAGGGCAAAAGAGAGTTTTAGGATTAGTAGAGAATTAAAAAAAGGGGAAAACGGGACGACGAGATGCCTTCTTTCCAGGCCCGAGGTATGGGGACGGTTAGTAATTACGAAGGCCTGATTTTAAGTCAATAGGGCCCCACAACCCAATGCCGGCGACCAAAGGGCGAAGGTTAATAGCGCCCTATTGGGCCAAAGGGAAGTGGTTAAGTTGACGCACCCAATCCCATCCCGCCCCATTTGTTAAACTTGGGGTTTTTTGGTCCCAAACCCCCATCCGAGGGTTTTTAGAACCGCGGGTCCAACGGGGCCAGAACGCTTTTTATGAGCTGTCTTCAAGAGGGTGCCAAAATTTTACAGGGGTGGATGTGTTTTTTGCGGTCGAGTTCGGCCGGGGCGATAAGGGACCGGCAAATGCCTGGGCCAGTGCAGTATGTGGTTTGAGCGTAGGGCCCAAAGGGGGGCGGCTTTTAACAGAAACCCCCTGACTTTTAGAATAAGTGGCGGGATTTTCGCGTGTTTAGGATGTAGAATGGGGCCCGGGGTAAGAGCTTGGTGATTCCACGCTTCCAGGAATGCCTTTTTCCCGGTTTTGGGGGCATAAGGTGGGTGAAGTGCCATTGTATTTTCCCACTGGGCTTGAGGGCAGAACGAGGTTCCAGATGCGGAGAAAATCTTACTTTGCGTGTGAGAGGCAGGTCCAAAAGTTGCGTCCCCAACCCGTTAGATGCCCCGGAAGTGCTAGGGGGTTTTAACCTATTTTCCATGGCTGAAGAAGATTTGGTTGGGGGGAGAAACCATTTCCAGATGTACAGCGGCCCCAATTTCTACAACAAGTAGGTGCCCCTTTTACGGGAGCCTTCCTGTGTTGAAAATTTTTTGGAGGGTCCCGCAATTTTAGTGCCTTTTTGCCCTGAAGGCACTGGAGGTTGTACGGAACTCTGGGGTTGCCATTTTTGGGGTAGATTTGCCACTTGTGCAAGTGAGGGCACTATTTTAAGCGCTGTTTGGGGGAGTCCCGGAGGAGATTTACGAATTTCCAATTAAAGGGGTTTTGGATCACAAACGTTTGGGGGATTGCACTGTCCGAGGACCAGAATGGAGTGAAATCTTGTGAAACGAGTCACAGATGTGTAATACAGACCCGACTTAGTTTATATTTCATAGTTTTTATTTTCAACAATGTTTAAATTAGTGTCAAGTTATTTTATAAATTATGTTTGGATATTGTAACCATTGTAAGTTTTCATACCAGAAAATTCACGGAACAACTCGATACCAAGGCAGTCAAAAAAGTGTCATACCTGTTTAAGGTATAACGCTTTGTCTAAGGGAAGGGCATTGTAATACAGACCCGACTTAGTTTATATTTCATAGTTTACATTTTCAACAATCAGTTTCTTCATATTTTCCCGTGGATTCGAGTTCCCGACAAGTTACACGTATTGCAAATTAGCAAGCTCAGCACCCCAATCCGTGAGATCTGCAAGCTTTGCTAAGCGCTGCAGCACGTGGAGCTGACCGCCTTGCATCGACGACAGTCTAGATTCGAGTTTCTTACAAGCAAGTTCACAATGTAATCGTACCAGTTTTCTACAATCAATATTTCCTAAATTTAAATAATAAATATGTTTTGAGTTTCGAATATTACCACTTGTGTTTTCAAGAAGTTTAACCACCACCACCTCCCTTGCCGTTATCAACCTTTGTCCCCAGGGGCATGACCTGCTTCGCCCCCAAACTAAAGAACCCTTTTTAATTCTTAACACCTTTTCGGTTACGTATCGAGGAGCAGTGTTACAGATGAGTGCTGAGAAATGGGCTTGCTTGGGAAGAAAATTCGGTGGGCGTGATTTTTCTGGCAGCAGTGAGTGGCGGAGCCTCCCGGCCACCCTGAGGAGCCCTTCTGCGTCGATGATTGGGCTCAGGGACGCGAGACTAGACGATCCAGCTTGATTGCGGGACAATCTGCGGAGCTCATCTGCGTAGTAGTGTTGTTGAGTAATCCTAATCGGTAAATGACATTTAATGACAGAAGCAGAACACCCCACTTACTTCACACTCAGGATGGACAACACAAGCGCAGTCTACAGTCTTCGGACAGGCACGGGAGCCCTCTTCCACCACCCAGAGGGACGACGACTGATGTGGTCGCTCTTCAGGGAATTTCCACAGCACCTATGGACGACCGAGTGGATCCCGACGGCGCTGAACATAGCGGACCGCCCCTCTCGATCAACTTGGGCAACAATGCACCACAAATTAGAAGAAACAACAGAGCAAGAAGAGGTATTCATCCAACCACTCAAACCACCTAGAATAGTTTAAACGGGCCTCACCCACACATGTTCAGGGTTCAATCGGCCACCTGGGCCGCCCGACTTTTTTAATTAAAGGAAAAGAGGCATTGGTTGCCCCGGCTTCTATGCCCTCCGTAGTCCTCACGGACAGTACCCTTCCCGAACAGCACTACAGGCTATATAAGCCGGGTGTATGTGCGGGAGGGGCACAGTCAATGGTGAGCCTGCGGAAGGTATAGAACCACAACAACTTCAGTGTTAGTTTCGGAAGTATAAAGTGCTCGGTTAGGATATATCTTGGACGCATCGGAGATCCAGTCTAAAGATGGCGAAACACCGCCCACGACATCGTGCGCGGGATGTTCGTCGCCAGCTTGGCAAGGCCGGGGCCGATGACCTGGCGTCAAGCGACGAATCCCAGGACGCCCCTGGGATTCCACCAGCCCCGCCGGCAGGTGAACTCTGGGACGAGGGTATTCCCTGGGACCACGAAGAAGAGATATGGATGCAAGACGAAGAGCAACAAGATGAAGACGATTGGGCATTCCTGGACGCCCGCTCACCCTTGGACGTCCAACAATACCATGAGCAAGTAAGAGAACTACAAGAACTCTTAATTTTTCACACCCGACAAAACATCCAGCAAGTAGTGGACGATTTAGTCGATTTTACGCCCTACACGGTCCGGGACGGGGACCGCCGGTACATCATAGATGTCCCGGAGGGCCCTCCGTTCCGGCGTGTAGAGCGTCAAAGGTCGGGGTGGGATGCCATGGGAAATGAAGACGAAGAAGGAGGCGAGGATTGCTCAGACACGGAAAGCCGCAGATCAGACCAATCTCAACAATCGGACGATGACAACCCCAGCGAACCATCGGACGACGAGCAAGACCAGGACGAGGAAGACGATGGTCCATCAGGCTTCATCTTGACTAAACAGCACGGCCCTCATATGCCAGACCTCCTTCAACGTGATTATATTCCACAACACGAGTTGACATACTCTTCCATTGCAGTCCACAAAGTGCCTCCCCTCAACTTGGGACTCAACAAAAATCAAACGTGGCTCCACAGGATTACGACCAACGGGGTAGACATTCCTAGGCCCGCAGGGGCTCCTAACATATTTCATACGACTCCTACCTCTCCAGCCATGGACACCATTGTTGCTGACCTCCTAGAAAACGGTATGTTGATAGAGAAAAGGTGTGTAAACGCACCCAAGTGGATAATAGTGCCGAAAGCAAACAAGAAGATGAGAATTATTCAAGATTATTCGTTATGGACTCCTTTCATAAACTCGCCGAAATTTTCGCTTCGCTCGGCAGCCCAGGCTATCCAGATGCTCCGTCCGCACTGGTATGCGATAAAACTAGACCTTAAATCGGGTTTTTATCAAATCGGGTTAAGTGAGCGAAAAACACAGCAATTTCATGGGCTACGTTATAACAATGTGTCATACTGTTTCACGCGTATGCCTATGGGCCACGCGCTGTCGCCCTATATTATGCAGCGAACATGAGAAACGGTGATTGCATCTTTAGCAGAGAATATAAACGTGTTTGGCGTGTGCTATTTGGACGACTGGCTCTTTGCATGCGAAAGTATGGACCGTCTGCGACGAGTGACTCACCTTATCCGCCGTATGGGTTTCACACTTAATGACAAAAGCATCTTGGAACCCTGTGTTATCCTGCCCTATCTCGGATTTACCATAAACATTCCAGAAGGAACACTGGCGGCCACACTCGGATCCATCACTAAACTAATGGAGTGGGTGCGGCAGGTGCCTAACGCATCTCCAAAAGACATGGAAAGAATAGTTGGCTACGTTCAATGGCTAGCATTCGGCCTACGATGGCCACTCTACGTAGCAAACGAACTGAGGACCAAGAACACCGACTACATTCTGGAATTCTTGCAAAATGACAACCCGCAAGCACCAAGACCAATGAGGCCGCCCCCAACGAAGGTTCTCCTCTACTCTGATGCTACGCCGAATTCAGTGGCGGCAGTGAACCCCGAGACCAACGAAGCTTGGGCCCAATGTTTCGAGGAAAGGCTCGAAATAAACAGAGCAGAGGGAGTGGCGGGTTTGATGGCGTTATACTGGGGAATGACAGAAGCGGAGCACCCAACATACTTCACACTCAGGATGGATAACACAAGCGCAGTCTACAGTCTCCGAACGGGCACAGGGGCCCTCTTCCATCACCCAGAAAGCCGCCGACTAATGTGGTCAATCTTCAGGGAATTCCCACAACACCTCTGGACAACTGAGTGGATTCCAACAGCAATGAACATAGCAGACCGCCCCTCTAGGTCAACTTGGGCAACCATGCACCATATAATCGAGGAAACGACGGAGCAGGAGGAGGTATTCATCCAACCACTCAAACCACCTAGGGTAATCTAACAGGGCTTCACCCACACTTGTTAAGGGTTTAATCGGCCACCTGGGCCGCCCGACTTTTTTAATTAAAGGAAAAGAGGCAATGTTTGCCCCGGCTTCTATGCCCTCCGTAGTCCTCACGGACAGTACCCTTCCCGAACAGCACTACAGGCTATATAAGCCGGGTGTATGTGCGGGAAGGGTACTGTCCGTGAGGACTACGGAGGGCATAGAAGCCGGGGCTCGAAAGCCTCTTTTCCTTTATTTAAATTTGCGAGTCCGCAGGGTTTTCTTCTGAGGCGACGTGAGCCCAGTCGGTAGGGCTTGAGGTCTCCAAAACTTCCACCACAAGATTTGCTACGAAAGTTTTGAGACGATGAGGCGGAGTAGCTAACCAGGCAAGAACGATCATCGAGTCCGTGTATAGTCACGGATTCCAGAGGGAGAGCTTTGAGAGAAGGCAAGATCGCAAGATCAATGATTTGATAGGTGAGACCTTACTTCGTGCGCGCAGTAGAGTAGTGTGAGAGGTGGATCCGCGTTGCGTGTGCTGGTAGAGAACTGCGGCAAAACCCTTTTCTGAGGCATCACAGAAGCCGACCAGCCTGTGAACACCACAACTGTCTGGCAAAGCTCGTGGTATCCGAAGCGAGGAGAGCTGAGGTACGTCAGCGACTGCGGACAACCAGCTTTGAGTGAGCTGGTCAGGGAGCGGGTCATCCCATTGTAGAGGGAGTAACCAGAGTTGCTGCAGAAATATCTTCATCCAGCACACGAAGGAGGTGAGGAATCCGAGTGGATCGAAGATCTTGGCGATGTAAGAAAGAGTTGTGCACTTAGTGACAGATCCGGAGAAAACTTCAGTATGAAACGGGAAGCAGTCTGAGCGAGAATCCCACAACAATCCAAGAATCTTGATACCTTGAGTCCTGTACCAAGAGTCCTGGGTTCAAAGTTCAGTCGCGCGAGTGACTTAGTGCCGCGTGGATCGACGGATGGCTGCCCGGCGATGCAGACCGCTAGTCCCGAGTGGACGCCGCGAGGTAGGCCTGATGCTGTATGTAGCATTTTGAAGCGCACGATGTTTTCGGATACGACCTTGGTATGACGTTTGGTTTATTGTTCGTCTTGGAGAGTAGCTTGAGTGCAAATACGTTTTGCAAGGGTACAGTTGATTTGGGAACCGTTGTTCAGACGGTTGATAGGGGATTCGGATGACTGATCACTGGCGCTGGGTCGCCGGATGTTCTCCATGAACAGACAACATGGCCGCCACTTCCGGGATAATAAAATACGATTCCATGCTTGAAAACAGTTTCTATGGGAGGTAGCTCTTACCGCGGTGCAAAATCATTTCTAACAAGCGTCGAACACGTACAGTGTGAAGATGTATTGGATCACTCCCTAGTGGATTGGAGTTACCAATTAATTAGAGTTCAATAATGGCGTTGGCTCTCTGCCTTTACTCACGATTACTACTGGGTTTGATATTCTCGAAGATATGAGATCAATTAACAGTCGACGTAGATTTAGTTACAAACGTGCGTGATGGCATTATGTTCACACAACTAATTACGAAGTTGTAATAGATTTACTTAGTGATTTAGTGTACAAAAACGGCATAGTCCCGACTCCCGGGTTGCCCGTCCATGATGCTGAGTTTCACCACGAGGTTGGTTCATGATTCTACGCGTCGTTAAAAACGTCAAGTAAATTGGTTGATCAACATTTATATGCCACATCCGAGTTAACTTATAACATATTCGTCACTCTCGAATATTGTTACGTATTTTGCCGTATCTGAATATTTCTAGAACACCCATAACACGCACTAAAACTGCCCGAATTTTGGGACAATACACTTTTAACATCCAGTTCGTTGATTGTCAGCCTGTAGAAGAGACCTGGCCTCCCTTTCCAGATATGTAAATCAGGCAAAAATTACCCACAACCCCCACTTCCGTGTCTTATGGGGTTCTCAACACTGCCGCCACACTTGTGCAACTAGCACGGTGCTGCTACCTCTGCATTGTCTGTAGAACTGTCATAGCAATGTTCTCACTATCCACCAATAGCAACATAGTATTTTGACGTTTTAAAGTGTTGCTCATAACCTGAATTGTTCTGATAACCCAGCAATGTTATGCGTACCCACAAGTTGATTACTATCTATATAATCTATTTTAATTAAGTTTCAAGTCAAGGCAAAAATATTAGGAACACAAATGGATAGATTATAAGTATGCAAAGTCTTGTCTCTGACGGAGATAAACTGTGATTATGAGGTGAACATAACCTCGACTTTGTCAGACTGTTTTAGCTAGGCCATTGTTTGGTTATTAGGCCTACAGATTGATTCTCATTACTAGCTTTCTGGGGTCTCCAATTAGTCCGGTTCACTATTTGATCGAGAAATACGTTATTTCTAGCTCTAGGCCCTAAATGATTGACAGTAAAATGTGCTAACAAAGTTTTTCTAGTTTTTGAAAAATAAAGCGGCAAATTCGGTATCTGTACATCGGTTTGATGTTCATATCTTGGTCCAAATAACTTAAAACCATAACAATTTTAATTTAAACAATTTAAATTAATAATATTATAAATTTTCAAATGATAAAAATCGGGTTGTCTTTTCACTTTATTTTAATAATCAGGAAAACTATCGGGACATATTCCATAATAGGACAATATGTTAAAAAATTATGTCGTACGAAAACAGGTGAAAAGTATGTTGTTTCTGCAGAGGGATTAGCTCTTATTTTTAAGGAATTGTATTTGGCATTTATATAATAACTTCCTCAAAATAACTGATGCAATAAATTACCGTGAGGATGTTTGTATACAACTTCACTTATTTCAGTTTTATTTTAGGACCAAATGCTCCCCTATACGCATCACGTTTCTATGTCCGTTCGTCTGTGCGTGTGTCACAATAAAAACTTAACAATACGACCGCGATTGACATGGGGTTTTTAATATAAATCGGCATCACCTTTCCCCAAGAAGAATACAGAATATTTGTACTTGCCCGCAAGGATAACCGCACAGAAAGGTAAATTTCTATTATCTTTGTCTCTTGTTGCAGGAGTGTGAAAAGATGTTCGGAGACACATCCGCCCAAGCCAAGCACAAGTTAACGCACCGCGACAAGCTGAAGTATGTGTGTCCTGTGTGTGACAAGGCGTTCCAAAGCCAGGTCCAACTGTAAGTTCAGAATAATGCAGTTTCAGAATGCAATAAAATAGTATTCACTTTGTTATAAAATAGATAAAGTGGCATTCATGATGTTACATACAACAATACATTATGAAATCAGCTCTACATACAATACATCAGAGCTTGAATCTAGGGCGACGGTCATTTGCCTGCAGCCAAGCGCCACGCGACTGTTAGGCGACAACCAACTCTGCACTGATTACAGCTACCCAAGTTAAGTGGTTTTCAGCAATCTGCGCACGCCGCCCCGAAAGATTTACAATCTTTAAACTCGGTATATGACATGATATGTGGTTCATGACCTACCAAAAAAATCACCCCGATCCCATAACCCGTTCTGTGTTAAAAAGGTGCCTCAACATCGTTGAAATCGGGGGTTAATTCTCCGCGAAAAGTTAAAACTTTATTTATACGCGGAAGCCTACAGAGAAAACGGTACATCTTAGAACAATGAAACTTGGACCACATGTGTGTGACCAGCTATGTTGGACTCTGTGCGAACTGGATGGATGGATGGTTTTTTTGGATGAGCGTAGCGAGCGAAACGAAGATTCCATTTCACTACACTGGAAAAAAAATATTTCTTTCTTTTTTTTTGTATTTTTGTGAGTCTGTTAGCACGATTCCGGCTTGACCGATACTACAATTGCAATAAAATTTTCTAGAGACCTTTGAAATCTCTAAACTTAGAAATGCACGGTTCAAAAAATCGATCGAAAAATTATTTCTCATGAAAATTGCAATTTTAAGATTTAATTTCTATTTTCTTGTTTTTTTTCTATTTGTATTTTAGTGTGTTTGTTAACACGATTCAGGCTAAATTTATACTCCAATTGCGATGAAACTTTCTGGAGGCCTTCGAAATCTCTGAACTTAGAACTGCCACGTTTTTTTAGCGCAATCGAAAGATTATTTCTCATTAAAATCGCAACTTTACGATCTTTTTTCGTTTTTCTTATTTTTTCTCATCGAATTTTTATGTTTTTGTTAACACAATTCCGGCTAAACTGATACTCCAATTGCGATGAAAGTTTCTGGAAGCCTTCTTCTTCTTTCTGGATTTCACTATTGGATTTTAAAGTGTATCCGCACATTTTCTTCTTTTAATTCATTTAAAAACCATATAACTAGAGATCATGGCACAAATAAACCCCAAATGATAAGACATAATCTACAACGAGATAGCCACAACCTGAAATTTGTATGTAAGCATGAGTTTTGTGAAGAATGTTTCCATTCTATGACTGAACTAATTAAACATACAAGACAACATTTGGAAATGGGCAATGAGATGGTATGCCCTTTTGAAGACTGCAATAAAATCTTCAAGGGCAAAAAGGTTCTTAATGTTCATATCTGTAGATATCATAAAGATTATACACCACTTCGAAAAAATGTTGACGAAAGCGATACTAGGCCTAGCCCTATGTCTGTAGACTCCTCCCACACTGATGTAGGCCTACACGAAGAATTATTGATTGAAATTGTAAACCAAGATGAAAGTTGTTCTGGCGATGAATATTATACTTTGAATGACGATAGTTATAATCAATGTACTGCCAGTACTAAGGAAGTAGAAAACCACATTTCCTAATTCTATCTAAAACTTGAGGCTAAATCGCTATTACCAACCAGTACTGTACATGTAATAGTGGAAGATTTGAAAAACATAACTGAGATAACCCATTTTAATATAAAAAATGCTCTTGAATCAGAATTAAAATCACGTGGGATTGTCCCCAAAGAAGTTGCTGCAATTGTGTCAAAGTGCATGCAGAATGATACCCTGTATACAATGCATAATAATAAAGACGATGCATCTCTAAGTGTTCACAGTGACCATATACGGAAGTGTAATTACAAGAAACAATTCAACTTGGTTGCACCCCAGGAAATATATCTTGGTGCCAACGATCTGGGAAAATCTTGATTTGCACAATATATATTCCGATTAAACATACACTAGAGACTTTATTGAAAGATTGGGTTGGATATTGCTTAAACGTCTCATATTTATGCAACTTGGCTTATCGAGACAAAGGGAGGGACGTAAGGGATGACGCGGGGGGACAAGGGGTGGACAAGCCTATGCTGGTCAGAACGAGCTACAAGCATATAGGGAGGGCAGGGGTTCCCCCACGTCGTGGTCGTCTCCGTCTGTGGCATCATCCGACCGTGTTGCCATTGTCGTCGCCGTCGGGGAGGTAGTCAAAGGGAAGGGAAAGTGCCCCGACGACGACCCAGAGCTCGCCATTAGTTTCAGGGAGAAAAACTCCCCTAATCACGTGCCATACCACGAGAAGGTTGCGAGTTGGAATTTGATGGCCCTTTATTGAAAGATAAATCAGTACAACTACAAATTGACCGAAGAGTTGTACCAAATCACAAAATATTAACGGAGTTTGAAGATAGAACAGTCTTCCAAAGTAATGAAATATTTCAAAATAATCAATAGCTTTCATTAGAATTGTTTCTGTATCAAGACGCATTTGAGGTTGTCAATCCCTTGGGGTCCGCTAAATCAAAGCATAAGGTTTTAGTAGTTTACTTTACTCTCGGAAATTTCCATCCTCACCATCGTTCCAATGTCGATAATCTATTGCTTGTCATGCTGATTCTTGAAAAGGATTTCAAATTCTTTGGACAAGAAGTTGTTTGGAGAAGACTTTTGTCGGATCTAAAATTGTTAGAAACGGATGGGTTGTTCTATAAAGGAAGTCAAATTCCTGCAATAGTCGCTTGTATTTCAACAACATCAGTGATGATGTCCTTGAAAGAGCGGTACAGCATTTGGAAACAGGTGTAGGGGTGTGGTGTGTAGAAGACCTTTTACCAATTGAAGCATCTGACTTAGCAGATTTTTTAACGCAAATCCAAAACCGGAAGCTTCTTTTAAAATTATCAAGTAATCTAGCAACTCCTCCTGTATCCGTACCTTCTACCACTTTTAAGTACTCCTGTGCCAGATTCTACACCACAAGACCTGAACACCTCTCTTAGTCTCACAACCAAACCACCGAACCATCAGAACCTAACCGGCCTACCAACATTTCAACTAGAAAGTGCAGCACCGACATTAAATTGGTCAAAATCACCAGCAGATATGTTGGAAGCATTATCCAAAGGAGAAAGACCTAAACCATCTGACCGTCGAGCCATGGTCAGGGTTTTTGTTGACGACGTTAGAACAATTATTAAAAAACCAGGCAGGGCCATTTGGCCGAAAGAGGCCACAGAAATTTTGTGTTGCCACACACACACACCGTGTTGCCATTGTCGTCGCCGTCGGGGAGGTAGTCAAAGGGAAGGGGAAAGTGCCCCGACGACGACCCAGAGCTCGCCATTAGTTTCAGGAAGAAAAACTCCCCTAATCACGGGCCACAGCACCCAAGAGTTCCTAGACAGTGATAACAAATAAACTGTTACACCAAAACACCAAAAGCACATCTCAAAGTTTGAATCTTAATTCGTAATAACTATATATACCTAAGTACAAACATGAGACAATGTTATATTATTATTACTAATTAATAACTGTATCTTGCATTTTCTTAACTCTTAACTTGTATTCTATAATACACTAGTATCTAGAATTATATATAGGCCTAATTACCTCTTTAACTATAAGCTTATATTTTATATAACTATTGTGTACTTTAATATTACCTATATTACATGGTTAGGTGGAAGATCACTCCCAGTTGGAATGAACCTCGCCATTTTTGTTGTTTATTAATAAGAATAATATGAACTATGAAACAACAAAATAAAGACTACTACTACTACTATTGATTCGTTCAACAACAAGGTAGGCCTAGGCCCTACATTGTATGGAATAAGTTTAAAAAATGTAGCCTATTATCATAACCAATTAGCTTTAATGTATGGGTTTTAATTAACATAGGTCCTAAAGTCATACACCAATCCAACCAAGTATTAGTATTAGTATTAGTAGTTTTAGGGCGCTTCAACGGCAAAGATTATTTGCGCCTCTAAGATATTTAGTTCACTATGTATGAATGTAAAATACGGTTAATAAGGTTAAATGTGTTTTTCATATCATTGTCATAAAAAGAATTGCCAAGGTCGATATATTTGTAGACAGCCAAATCGGGAAAAGGTATACATGCTAAAGTTGTCATATGTAGAAAATGTCAAATTACCAAATCATAATCATAATCATTATCAGGAAACCGTTGCCAACGTCGTCATAATGAATAGCAAGTCAACATGCTTCATGGATTTTTAATTTTTATATGAACTGTCATAGTTTGTCGATCAGATTGCTAAGGTTTAGAAATCTGATAAGTTTTTCACTGTTTTCATAAGACAAAAGTTCTTCATATGATAGATTTAAATTTAATTGGAGTCTCAAACCATCATACTTAGAGCAGTCAGTCAACAAATGATGAACGGATAGAAACACATCACACGTGTCGCAAATCGGAGCAATCTTATCTCTGGTAAAAAGATAGGCATGGGTGAGGTGGGTGTGCCCTATTCGTACTCGCGCCAATACAACCTCCTCACGACGAGAAAGTATGGAAGAAGGGGGTCGTACTTTCAGTGAAAGACAGGGCATCACACGGCGCAGTTTATTATTCTGCAAAGCATTCCAACAATCCTGACCTAGTTTCAACATATGGTTCTTGAACCCACTGTGGACATCAGGAACAGGTACGAGGTCAAAATCAGTTGATGCTTTTTGCGTTGCAGCCTTGGCTGCCAAGTCAGCCTTCTCGTTGCCAGAGATACCTACATGACCAGGGACCCAGCAGAACATGATTTTGTAGCCTCTCGCATGAAGTTTCTCCATGAAGAACTGAATGTCAATTACTTAATGGTGAGAAGAGAACATGACGTGGAGTGCCTGAAGTGCACTTAAACTATCTGAACATACCATGAAGCTTCCGCATCTTTGTTTCATAATATATCTCAAAGCTTCTCGTATGGCATACATTTCAGCAGTAAAAACAGAACACATGTCATGAAGTCTGAAACCAACACCACTGCCGCCACAATAGTAAGCGCAACCAACCTTCGAGCCGGTTTTAGATCCATCAGTGAAAATGAATTTAAAGGTATGGTATTTGTGACAAATAGCTTGAAAACTAGTTTTGAAAATTACATCTGATGTTGTGGACTTATTATATCGGCAAAGGTCGAAACAAATTTCAGGTTCCGGAAGTAGCCATGGAGGGTTTCGGCTCAAAACGAAACTCAATAGATTGGGTACATCAAAATTTAAAATTCTAAAAAGATGTCTACAACGTAATCCGACAGGAAGGGTCGCCAAAGGTTTGGTATCGAAGTGACGGACAAATCTCTCATCAAAAAGAGCGTTATGAGATGGGTGGTTACGCATTGCCCGGATCTTCAATACGTATCAGCCCAGCAAGTAGTTCCGTCTTTCTGCGAGGGAGGTCATTCCTGCCTCAGCATACAGGCTGAGAACGGGGCTCGTCCGAAATGCACCCAGCGCCAGCCGGAGACCACTGTGGTGGACAGTATCGAGAAGTTTCAAGATGGAATCACGGGCCGACGAGTAGACCCAACAGGCATAGTCCTTTACGGACCTAACCAGTGAGCCATATATATCCAAAAGACATGTCCTGTCCGCACCCCATGAAGTGTTACTAAGAACTTTAAGGATGTTTAATTTCAACATACATCGTTTGCGCAATTCTGTGACGTGGTATCTCCAATTTAGTTAAGTATCAAACTCCAAGCCAAGAACAATTTATATAAGTACCGTACATACATGAATTAGAATTAAATTTTCCTCAAATTGCTAATTTCTTAAATAATTAATACTCTGTTCAGTTTTGTTGTTTATTGTTCTGATCCACTCAGATTTCAGAAAAAGTTATTAACAAAGGGTTACACTCCATTTCCCTTTCTTTCGAAAGTCAATCCTGAACTGAATCTTATTCAAGGGAAGTCTTTTGTGTCAAATGCATGAAAATAATATCTGAAGAACTTAATTGACACTAATGCTCTTTTACACACACTTTACATAGGCCTACAACTAGACACGTATTTCTTAAAATATACAACAACAACAACAACAACAGACCATATCGGACATGGTTTGCTCTAAAAATGTTAAGAGAACTGATTTGTAACCTACATATATACGCACTTATCTATGTGCATAATTTAAAAAAATGGTTCAGCAACCACCTCTGATTGATTTCTGGTGGAATTACTCTATTATCTTATATAATCCAAACTCTCTTCATGCGATGCCACTGCAGTATATAGCCTATATGCATGCAATGTGAATTACTGGATTATTGTCCTATGTGCTTCTGTTATAGTCAGAAAACGATGCAGTTGACGAAGAAATACAGTTGACCGAGAATGTGGTTATCCTTCCGTGAGGGGGAAAATGGTCCATAATGGGAGGAGGGATTGTGCTGGTAGATGGCATCGGTGACTTCTTAACGGCAACGTTCACACTTCTGTGCATATATTTTACATTGAACCTTGAGTACCCAAAACGTGGAGAGAATACAATAACCTTTTCACAAGAGGGGTTAGCAGGTATCAGGTCCAGTAAATAAAACTCCAAATAAAGAACTCAAATTGATTAATATCATGGGTCGGTCACCTGAAACTCTGGATGTGTTAAGTGTGATGATGTGTAGGGACATTTAATTGACATGTTTAATCAATTTGAAGTACAGTTTATGCAATGCAATGTGGTGAAGTATCGTGGCTTTAAACTGATACTCAAACTTCAAGGGCACCTATGTCCAAAATATAAACGTAGATTATTTTTGTATTAAAAAAGTTGACCATTTAATTCAAATTTAATTTATTTAATTTTTGATTGTTTGGATATTGCGCAACCTGGCTAATTGAGACGAAGGGAGGGTCGTAAGGGCAGACGCGGGGGGACAGGCCTGCAGGAACTCTTTTTCGAATGGGGGGGAACAACAAATCTGCTGCCAAGCACAGGGGGTTTGGAGGGCGAAGCCCCCCAACAACAGCGCCGCAGGCGAAAATTTTGAAAATGAGGTTTTTAGAGTGTGTTTGGTGCGTTCTAGAAAAAAATCGTGGGCTGAATGCAATACCAAATTAATGTATTTTTGTACAGTAAAAACTATAAAAATAAAAATAAAGTTGGAATAGTTAAGAGATAGACCATGCATGGCTTTTGAGCCAGTTCAAAAGAGCTGAAGGTCTTTTCTTCATTGTTCTGAGGTTCTCCTTCCTTCCACTGTCAGTGTCAAGCCATAACTTAAACTAACCAGCCACAAACAAGTCTTCGTTAAACACACCCCAGTACCCCAGTATACGGACTGCAATACCGTGTCACAACATCCCGACGCTACGTGTGCCAATTAGCCTTACAATGTACTTTTTACTCATTTACAAAAACAAAAGAATCACAGTGGGAAATTCAAAATTGAAAATTCGTTATTTAGAATTTGTTTCCGTGCGTATTTACGGCGAGACAGAATTTCTAAGATTCTGAAGTGGGGGGGTCACGGTAAAAAGTGGGGGGGGGGAAACTCCCCCCATTCCCCCCTCTTCCTACGCGCCTGCAGGCCTGTGCTGGTCAGAGCCAGCCACAAGCATATGGGGAGGGCAGGGGTTCCCCCACGTCGTAGTCGTCTCCGTCTGTCCGTGTTGTCATTGTCGTGGCCATCGAGGAGGTAGTCAAAGGGAGAGGGAAGGTTCCCCGACGACGACCCAGAGCTCGCCATTAGTTTCAGGGAGTGAACCACCCCCTACTCACGGGCCAAACCACGAGAAGGTTGCGAGTTAGACTTTGATGGCCCTATTATTATCATATATATATTTTTTTTTAAATTTAATTTAATCCATCTTGCACACAAAATGTTTGTGAAAGTTGTTTAGAGGGTATCTGTTGGATAAGAAAATTGAGGTAGTACCTGTGGACTATGTACGGAATTTTAAACCTTTAGACGTGACTGACTTTACTGAAGGTGTAATTTATAACGTGTTTTGGTTGCCGGACCCAAAGGTAAAATGTTTGAAGCGTTTTTTAGCATCGTGCCAAAATGACCCACAAAAGCTCGTGGCGTTAGATGGGTTGTTGGAAAAAAGTCTCAGTGCTTCAGGAAATCCGCTGGCTGGCTTCTACGAGACTAATATAATGGAGATGGCAGGTAAGAAAATATAGGCTTGGGCCTATTTTAACTTTAATAGGCCTAGGCCCTACGCCTCCTAGACTGGACTTTGTCCGGCTTGCCCCTAGCCTAGCCTAGGCCTAGGCCCTAGGCTTGGCCTAGGCTTGATAGGCCTATGACTAGGGTCTATTTTAATTCTAGGCCCTATCCCACATGGGATCCTAGGCCTACATGTGAGCTAAAAGCCAGCCCCCAGCTCACTTTTATTAAACCCTGTAGCCTAGGCTAGGCCTAGCCCTACAAATTATAGGCATAGGCCTACGTTGTTCTCAAAACCATTTCAACCAAAAAGCACGTTGTGCATCACACATTGCACGTTAGGCCCAAGGCCTTGGCCTAGGCCTACTTTTACCTATTTATAATAAGGTTTATTAAAGCATCATTCACAATTAGTTCAGGGTCGCAAGGCGCATGGTCCAAGTCGTGAGAAAGGCGAGATATTTACAACAACCATGCCAATTTTCATTGCGCATGCGTTTTTAGAACAATTTCAAAGAACTTATAGTTTGTTTTGAACTGGCAGGGGAAATAAGTAGGCTAGGTTCTAAGGAGTGGGGAGTTTTGAGTTTGCTTGTTGGTGATTGGCTCGTCATAAAAAAATTGTCATACATAGTATTCTTTTTCGCGCAGATCTATGCATAATGATTCGAATGGTGTCCTTCAGTTGTTCAAGAGCAAAGCCATGCAGCTATTAAGAATAAGTTTTTAACAAGATTTCCTGACCAGTCATTCAAAGGCGTGAAAAACTTCGTATTGCTAGGTTCTGCCACTTGCTTCACATCGATAAAAACAGTATAAAGACATTTCTGCTAAAAGTAAAACAGCTTAAACTTGCAGATTATGAATTGATAAATTCTGACAAAGTTGATGATAAGCGACTAGTCGAAGGAGCCTGTGGAGGCTATGTTCTAACAAGCTGTGGCAAATGTGGAGTCCAGAAAGTCGACACTACGATTGGCAGCCGACGACTTCGGGTTAAATTTCATGTCCCTCCAAAGATGTTGTGAGTTTGGACATCACTTTCTATTGCAGTGCGTCAAGGACTGACGTAAATTTTGGGCTATTGGATAGGTATGTCTGGGTCTGAAAATGTGTGGCAAACAAATTTAGGTTTACAATCAGTAAAAATTCTTCTTATTTTAGACTATTAAGTGTAACACGGGTGTGAAGTGTATTAAGAAGTGTCATAATAAATTAGAAAGTCGTGTGGGGATATCAAAAGCCTAGAAATTCACATTCATACTTACATATTTTAGCTCTCAAGAGCAATTACAAATGCAGTCACTGCATATGAATGTGAAAACCATTACACATTTTTCAGTAACTCACGAGGGCGCTACTGCAAGAGTAGATATGCTTTCAGATGGAAATGATACGGAATATCCCCGGCAACCATTACCTCCTCAGAACACAACAACAACGAAAAAAAGCTGCCAAAAAGATACAGCAACACAAAATCTCCGCCTACCACTTTCCTTTTCATAGAATCCACCCGATTTAGTGGCCCTGATGGGGACATACATGAAGACCGGGAACTTGACCACCCAAACAAACACTGAAAGGGGGTCAATCCCCAAGATGGCCGCCAGCAGCAGCAGCAGCAGCAATAACACCGAGCATGATGTGACCAAGTCCCGTCAGTATTTAAAGAAGGTAAAATCTTGTAGCGGTTGGCCCTATAATGCTTGAAGGCAACAAGCAGCAACAACAGCAGTGGATCCAGAAGACCATCGCTATCTCCTAGCTAGATACGTTATCACACATCTGCGACTTCACGTAAAAACAGTAGCCAGTTGTACAACAGAAATAATACTCCAAAAAGGATGAAACCTCTTGGCAACAACAGCAGTGGATCCAAAAGACTATCGGTATCTCCTAACTCTAAACATAAACACAACTGCGTCATCGTATATCGTAACCCAGCATTCAGTTAATTAAAGTTGTGAAATTTGGCTTGGCTAATCAAGACGAAGGGAGGGGCGTAAGGGATGACGCGGGGGACAAAGGGTGGACAGGCCTGTGCTGGTCAGAACCAGCCACAAGCGTATGGGGAGGGCAGGGGTTCCCCCACGTCGTGGTCGTCTCCGTCTGTGTCATCATCCGTCCGTGTTGTCATTGTCGTCGCCGTCGGGGAGGTAGTCAAAGGGAAGGGGAAATTTCCCTGAAATGCGAAATGCGTTGCTAGATTTTGTTGGGGATATGCAGTTACTTTACGGAGACAAGGCAAATGACCTTCAACGTACCGTACATCTGGTCGAGTCAGTATGTAGATGTGGTCCACTCTGGGCGACATTTACATTTCCATTTGAATCCGAAATCCATAACCTCCCAAAAATTAACAAAATACCCTCGTGGTGTTCACAAGCACTTAGTCCAAAGTATATTGGTCAGAAATAGCCTTCCATCTCTTGAGCAACACATACCATTAACAGAGTATGGCAGAAAGTTGTATAACTATCTCATGGACATCAAAGATGTTAAACGTAATAACAGAGCAGTGCCTCAAGAATGTGGTTTCAGTTTCAAAACAATGGCCATAACAGACCTACTTCAAGATGACAATCTAGATGATGTAACAGTGTACCACAGAATACAGGTCAACAATTAGGTGACACCAAGGACTTTAGGAGGTATCAGAGAACAAGTGGTTCTTAAGTTGTTACAAACAAAGGAATGTATGGTCTAATTGAAAACATACTGGAAAGACACAAACACGGGCAACACGGTTAACAATAGGCCCGACGTCACCGTGACCGTATTTTAGATACGTCTGGAGGCGCTCATCAGAGACCCGATGGTCAACAAGGTGCTCGGCCACGTCGCCAACTATGTGTACGCAATCGAGTTCCAAAAGGGGGACTGCCGCATGCGCACATAGTCGTGACGATGCGCGACTGCGACAAGCCGCGCACGGGCGAGGGCCTGGACAAGCTCATTAGGGCGGACATTCCGGATTCGGAGACCGAACGTCGACTCTATGCGATCGTCACCAAAAAGATGATCCACAACAAGTGTTCGGTCCTGTGCTGGAAGCCCAACAGTCACAACTGCTCAAAACACTTCCCGAAACCCAACTCGAAGGAGACTGTATTCAACGTGCGCGGCACGGCAATGCACAAACGCCTGGTAGTCGTCGACGGAGCCAGGTCTTTTACGAAAACGGGACAGTTGTACGACGACACGGACGTGGTACCCTACACGCCGTACCTGCTGCTCCGACACGTTGCCTAAATCAACGTCAAGGCGTGCGTCAGTGAGAGGTGGTTCATCTACATTTGCCAATACATCACCAAAGGAAATGCGTCGGCAAACGTCCAGTTTAGGGAGGCTAGAATATGTTGACTAAATTCGGGAGCGAGTCGCGTAGCCGAGAGAGAGAGAGTGAGAGAGAGAGAGAGAGAGAGAGAGAGAGAGAGAGAGAGAGAGAGAGAGAGAGACTTACGGGCTATCGCCGCAGAAATACAGAGAAATAAGCTGCGTGGACATTGCATGCAGTCGGTCTTGCGGGTTATATCCTGCACTCACTGACTGTGTCAGTTGGCGCCAGCGGCTTTCGGCTTATTCTTGACGTGCTTAGTGTTGGTCTTGGCGCCCTAGCCTCTAGTAGTGAAGTGAAGTATTGCTTTTACGTTTAATATCGTGCGTTGTGTGTAATTAACTAATTATACAGTATTAAATTTTTCAGTTATCATGAATAATGCAAGTGAAAGATGCGAGATATGTCAATTGAAAACTATTCATTTTAGTACACTTACGATTGAAAAAAAGACTGTGTACATTATTGGAAATAAGGTGAATGATGAGTGGAAATAATTAATAGATCTCGTTCAGTAGCTAGTACCCCGCCAAAAAAACCATTGCTTGACGCTCGCATTTGTTGTTATAGGTATGCTTATTTTTTGTAATTGCTTAGGGTCGAGTGTCTCGTCGGCGTCAGTCATTGCGCCTACTTATCATTTCCTGGAACCTGACTTTCCTACTTGCGCCGCACTCTCAAGGCAAAGGCCAGCCCCCAACCCAACCCGACCTGTCTCAGATCTCACTACAGGCTATCTTGGGGGGAAAATGCCCCAAAATATTTTCGACTCCAGCGGCCCAGCCCACGGCCCAGCCCACGCAAGTCCATACAAAACGAAAGTACATGTATATCCTAATTGCATGCCCACCTCAAATGTCACGCCTCGCCACTGTTTAAGACTTATGTTGGAATATAAATGGTTGTCATTATTTACTTGTTATTACGCACCTACCCACCTAGGTATTATGCACAACAGTCGAAAGAAGATAGAGTGGCAATGCAATCGATGCTCATTTGGGGCATATTTTGACATAATTTAATTAGGCTTCAAAGTGCAAGAAAATTACAATTATTGATGATTGTTGATTGCTTGTACTGAATTACGTTATGATTGGATGAGCGAAGCGAAGACTTCAATTTCACTGACCTGACCTGACAACTGTGGATGGAGTGCAGGGGAGAGGGAATCTCAAGCTGACCTTTTGAAGCAGTTCGTTCAGAATGAGAAAAGAAATCATCCCAGGAGACTCAAAGACTCTAGACGGAGCATCCCTGTAGAAACTGTAAGTTCAATATACTTTTTTACACTAGGTGGAATTCCGTTCATGATATGTTCGAAAGGTTAATTAAACTTTGCGTCCCCGTATTTGCTGTTAAAAATAAAACTTGAATAAAAAAGCCGGCCAACGTAAAAAATCTCGACTTGTCTGCGAGCCAGTGGAAAATTATCTCTGATTTACTTCCATTGCAGCAAAAACTCAAAATTGCCAAAAACGTGATTGTGCGGAGAAGATTACGTGTCAATTTCCATGTTGTACCCTGTACTCGACCGAGTCAAGACGTTCCTTGTTCGCGTATAGTGTGATAGTGCTATCATAACCGGTTTCAAGCTTGATATGCGCACACAAAAAGAACAAAGGTTTATCTCAAACTTCTGCCATTTCTCGGGGATCGCATCCTGGTTGGACGCAAGGTTCAAGTCGCTCCAGATCTCCGACCTGTGCGGCGAGGTAGTATAGCCTTAAGGTGAAGTGGATGTAACAAACCATCTAGAAGAGGACTTTTTCGGTGACGTAAACGAACCAACAGGCGTGTTTTTTTTAATTGTTTTATGATGCAATCTGGCTGTCTCGAGTTATTCGCGACTGGCCCACGAACTCCAACGCATAAAAAAAAAGAAAAAAGCCCTGACACAGCCACCAAAAAAGAAAAACGACCATTGGAAGATGAAAAACGAGTGCCCTTAAAAAGGAATAAAAAACTTAAGGAACTGAAGCATTTGTAAATGGTAGGTGATTGCATCCATATCCATATGTAAAAATGGAAACAGTAATAAATTAATATTAATAAATGACTATGGAATCAAATCAAATAATAATATTATTTTATTTCATTTGCTCTAGATTTTATCATTAGTGGGTGCTGTGGACTGCACAGACATAGCAATTGTGAGACCAGCAGTTCACGAAGAGCATTTACATTCATCGTAAAAGCTACCATTTGATAAATGTACAATCTGTAAGTGGGCTTTAAGCATCTAGTGACTTGAATATCCAAACTAAAGAAAAGCAAGCCTGCAATTAATGACTGTATTTTTTAAATTTATTTATTATATTTGAATGATCATGTATCATCATCATGTAGAAAAAGCCAAGATGGCGCCCGTTAAAGACGCACGTATTTTACGCTCCTCAAACAAATCAGTTTTTTTCATAGCTCTTCTCGGATTTTTAGTTCTGGCAGTGGGTACTTACAAGATTTTTATAGCAAGTGACAAGTGTAATAGTTTAAGTTTTAATAATTCTCTACTTCTGTATTCCAAACGGTGCTTTTACTTCTCTGCATACTCATCCGCCGGTCTCGCGTCGTCTTCCGTGGCAGCCAAGAACACAAAACCACCCTCGTCAACAGTCCCGGTCGCAGGGTTCGCAACCCACCCTCGCTCGTGTTTCAAGCTCTGTGCCTCTTGCTAATTGCCGGCGACATCCAAGTCAACCCTGGCCCCGAGACCTCCAACGTACGCTCGCAGCACGTGGATCCGGGCCCCCAGACATCTGATCGGGAACTGTCACTCTACTACATGAACGCAAGAAGCATCTCCGGAGGTAACAAGTTGCAGAGTTTCAATACGTTCTTCGCCGACAACAGTGAGTGCGATGTGGTGTGCATTACGGAAACATGGTTACATCCAAATGATTTTGACAGTGAAGTACTAGACAGTCATCAATATGTCACCCATAGAAACGATCGGTCACTGGAACACAAGTCAAAGGGGGGTGGGGTTCTTATAGCCGTAAACACTGAACTGTCATCCGTGCGGCGCGAAGATTTTGAAACGGCTGAATCTGAAACTGTCTGGGTGCAAATAAGGACAAAGTGTCAGGATAGTCTCTACATTGGATGTTGCTATCTCCCTAAACCTACAACAGAGCTTATTGAGAAGCTATGGGCCAACGTCTCGCACGTTCAATCACACCTCGGCGTACAAGATAGCGTTATATTCTGTGGGGACTTTAACCTGCCTGGTGTTACGTGGAAAGCTTGCGGAAACCTTGACCATCACGATCTTATTCCGGTATGTACTAACACCGAGATCAACCACATGTTCAAAGAGTTTATCTGTGAAACGCAACTTTTTCAAAAAATTCTATTTCCAACCGGCAACAATTATTTCTTGGACCTTGTATTTGTAAACAATGCCGATATTCACGTGACCTGTCAACCTGCCATGCCCGCAGTTGATTCCGACCACTCCCCCCCCCAGTCATCTCAAATTTCCTATTGAACCCAACAATCATAAGCCAACCAAACGCATGAGGTTCAATTGGATAAGAGTAAATCTACCTGAATTAAATATCAACTTGAAAAACTGTATTTGGAGCAGGATGGAAAAATGCCTGGATGTAAACAAGATGTGTGACATGTTTTACAGCATTCTCAATGGAGTGATTAAAAACACCGAACCTACTATTAAAGTTAATTCATCCAAATACAAATACAGAAGTTAAATAGTTACCGTTTCGGTGGTCTAGTTGGCTAAGGCGTCCACCCGGAAAGTGGGAGACTCGGGTTCGAACCCTGATCGGGATGGATTTTTTAATTTCCGGATTGTATTAAATATTAACAATTCCGCCTACGGGAGTGTTTCCCGACTATCCAAATCGAGAAATATACCCTCGCTCATACCTGCGTAAGGAAATGACATAGATATGTTTGTTTGGTCAATTTAACAGCAACAGTTTTTTCGATGCTTTATTGTTGCATCCATTCAAGTTCTATAATGTAACGACGATACAGAAGTTAAATAGTTACCGTCTCGGTAGTCTAGTTGGCTAAGGCGTCCACCCGGAAAGTGGGAGACTCGGGTTCGAACCCCGACCGGGATGGATTTTTTTAATTTCTGGATTTTATTAAATATTTACAATTCCACCTACGGGCGTGTTCCCCGACGACTGGTACTCAGCCCCTTCCAGCCCCTTGATACTGCAACTACCTTGTCTAGTGTCTCGAATTCCTGTATAAACTACGATAATGGCAGATAAGACCAGTGTGTTGGCAATGGTCTTAGACCCAAGGTATAAAACGCTACTCCTAAATCAAGGGGAAAAGGCCACAGTTACGGAGTTTCTTCTTGAAGAACTACAACTACAATGTGATAGGGCTATGCAAGAAAATAATGCTGTTGAACATGGTAGGTCTTTTACTCTTAGTTTTATTTAAAATCGTTTTCCGGCCACTGACAAAAGTAAAAATGAACATTTTCTAGCCTCCGGCGGCTGAAGTTGCGCCCCAGACCTAACAAATATTGCTTTCCAATATTACTTCTCTATTCTGTAGGCGGGGTCTTCACACACCATAATATACACTAGGTCTATAATATCAAACTAACGGAGATGGCTCATGCGTAACGCATGCATGAAACTTTGATTCGGGAGGTCCCGGGTTCGATTCCTGCCGGTGCCGGCAATCCTCCTAACTAAGGCGAATGCTGGGATTGCGTCCTATAATAACAGCCCTTGGACATTCCTACATTATTACCTTTCTGCAATATATACCTAGATCTGAAGAGGGACACATCAGGTTAAACTGGTGTGCACACTAAAGCGGGCATTCTACAAAAATCATTGTTATCATATCACTACTTGTACACCAATGCAACACTTAATTCACAAAAAATGCAATATGAGCTATGCACACACCGTCTAATTTCTTGGATGTCATCTCGGCAGACCGCGACCGAACCGAACCATCTTTGCAAATTAATAATCAACAGTTCCGTTGTTCGTTAACTTTCTAAACAAAATATTATTGGCTTCGTCAACATTTCAGTTGTCTTAGTGTACGTCGACTTAAGTTGTCACTTACGTTGTCACAGTCGATCAGCAACGACGAGTTAGTAAATTGAACCCCTGGACTGGGTTCTGCGTTTATAACCTACTACTAACCTCAACAAAGCAATACCTTATTTCAGAGCAAGCAATGCCGAGCGGCCCGAGCCTTTGAATGTTGGTATTGTTTCTGCTTGTGTATTGGTGTATTGAGCTGCCATGTGTTATGCGGATTTTCTGTTGTTCTGTGAAAAAATTATTACTTTTCCACACTTTTCCACGGGGGACAAGGGGTGGAGAGGCCTGTGCTGGTCAGAACAAGCCACAAGCGTATGGGGAGGGCAGGGGTTCCCCCACGTCGTGGTCGTCTCCGTCTGTGTTGTCTTTGTCGTCGCCGTCGGGGAGGTAGTCAAAGGGAAAGGGTTCCCCGACGACAACCCAGAGCTCGCCATTAGTTTCAGGGAGTGAAACTCCCCTATTCACGGGCCAAACCGCGAGAAGGTGTCGAGTTGGAATTTGAAGGCCCTGTGCTGTGGAGGATTTTTAAGAAGTGAACGAAGAGCCTGCACAAAACACGTCTGCCTGCGACAAGAACAACAGACTGACTGTGAACGAAGTGACTACAAAACTTGTTACTTGTTTGGTAAAGTCGGACAGCACCCAGAATGGGTTTCAAAGGGCTACTCAATCTGATGATTGATTTATTGATTTGATATTGCTTAAGGTCTCGGTGCTTCCGTCGTTGGTGTGACCCAACTTTTCAACAGTGTTTTTTTCAACTAAAATCAACATAAACACTCACCATTGATGTATATTTAGTAAATAGAGGTTAATGACCATATTAATCACACAAACCTGTTTTTTTGTGTTTTGTTTTTATTTAATTGAAAATGGTTAACAAAAATGTCTTCAAAACCTGTAACGTTGCTATTCCAAACGAAAGTCGATCGTCGCGAGTTGTTGTAGTCACTGCAAATATGACTAATCTTTGGCTCCGCCCCTATGAGCCCTGTGAGAACCTAACAATAAATACATTTTTGCGGCTTATTTTCGAACATTCAAAATACCATTTCACATCGCCTGCTGCAAAGATTAGTCATGTGGTGATCGTTGTTGGATGTCAATGTCAAATGGTTATTGTGGTTTTGTGTTGAAATGGAAGAACTGAAAAACTTTAATTCTTCAAAGCTACATAATAAGTGTTTACTAACAGACGATGAATTTGTGCAATGGTTTCAACATCTAGGGTTAATACACTCTAAAAGAACGTGTGATTGTGGTTCGGACATGGTATTGTTGAAACCTCCTCCGGGAAGGCATTACGGTATATACAGATGTAATAAACGTGTTAACAGAGGTGGACCGAAATGTGGTTGTTCTAAGGGGTTTTTGAGCGGTACGTGGTTCGTAAAAAACGGTATTGAAAAGTTGGGTCACACCAACTACGTAAGTACCAACGTCTCATATTTATGCAACTTGGCTAATCGAGACGAAGGGATGGACGTAAGGGATGACGCGGGAAGACAAGGGGTGGACAGGCCTGTGCTGGTCAGAACCAGCCACAAGCATATGGGGAGGGCAGGGGTTCCCCCACGTCGTAGTCGTCTCCGTCTGTGTCATCATCCGTCCGTGTTGTCATTGTCGTCGCCGTCGGGGAGGTTGTCAAAGGGAAGGGGAAAGTCAAATTCATGGCATTTTCAATATCTTTATTATTATATCTTGATTAAAACTTCATTGATTAGTTAGTTAGTTGGGGTTTTAGGGCACAAAACAGTAAAGTTATCAGTGCCCATCAAATTTTCTGATTGCTAAATATATATGAATATCAAATTGAATTTAGAAGGTTTACTTTACGTAAGAAATTAATAACATTATTGGTATGTTGTCCTCGTCAATACATTACACACATTATATTCTGTCAATTGATTGATTGATTGGATATTGCTTTACGTCTTATATTTATGCAGCTTGGCTAATCGAGACGAAGGGAGGGACGTAAGGGATGACGCGGGGGGACAAGGGGTGCACAGGCCTGTGCTAATAAGAACCAGCCACAAGCGTATGGGGAGGGCAGGGGTTCCCCCACGTCGTGGTCGTCTCCATCTGTGTCATCGTTCGACCGTGTTGCCATTGTCGTCGCCGTCGGGGAGGTAGTCATAGGGAAGGGGAAAGTTCCCCGACGACGACCCAGAGTAAAACTTCCCTAGTAACGGGCCAATTCACGAGAAGGTTGCGAGTTGGAATTTGATGGCCCCGCATACGACAAGAACGAAGAATTTTACCTTTAGCAAGTTCCTCTTTCATTTAGCCAACATTTCAGTCGTCTACCTTTGACTTGAATCATCAGTAATAGGGCAATACAAAGCCTTAATCATACTAAAATATTTTGTGCCTTTTTTCTTCATTTGTTTTTATTAAGTTTAAGTCTGTTTATATTGGATTTAAATTTCCATGTTTTATAGTTGGAAGTAATAAAAATACCAGTACTTTTACTTGTTGTCAAACTATTTAAATACCAATATTAACTCGTAACTCTTACTTTGCAGTGGAGAGTCAGACAACCAAGACAACAACAACAACAATGAAACAAAAACATGAACAATGAACGGAACATCCCCAACAACACTCAGTCAAACAGAACATCACACATCGACAACGTAACAGCCCCAGCAACAACAGTCCCAAAGACAATAGTTGAGTGAGTAACGAATTTTCTCATCATTATTTTTAACTGGCATAATTTTTTCCTGACATGAAACATTGTTTTCTAAAGTTATCACACAGAAAACGGATGGTTACCCAAAAGCTAGCAATTGTCAAAATCCATGCATTTAAAAGTGGTAAAAGGGATTTTAAATGTCTGTTTTAGGCGTTTATAATACGTCTGATGTATGTGTTGTCTGCAAATACTTTTCCGAGAATTATCTTCCTCGCTACAGATACCTATAGTTTTGCCTTCCGCTAATCAATGCACATATACCAGCCACAACTGGTATTACGTATTAAACCAAAGGATGCTGGGTCGAGACTAACAATTTTTACTTTCAATACTTTTTATAACTCTACATTTAAATCATCCACAACTTTTTTAAGCAACGAAACCATTCAAGTAGTTGCAATCATGTCATGCCATATAGTTCATCAGTTGTGTGACTTTATCGCTGTAAAGTGACGTCTTGTTTAGTTTCCTTTTCTGTTCTGTGTGTACACGCAGGAAGGATGCAAATAAAAACATAATCACAGAGGATTTCTTTCCCTATTATTTTTCTCGTGTGTATCGAGCACAGTAGTATTTTAAACACAGAAAACTATGAGGTGACCCAGATTTTAATAAAATATAGTATTTTATAGTCTACCCACTTAAGGCTATTGTACCGCCTCTGGCCGATAATTTGAAAGTCGAAGAAACATGTCTGAAAAGTTTGCTGAATGAAAGAAGGCCTTTAAAATAACAGAAAAAAAATTGTGAATTTTTTTGGGTGGGACATAACCTCACTTTTGGAAATTATATTTAGATTTTTGGACAAAAGTGTGATATACAAGACTAGTTCAAAATTAAATTTTGAGAATCGGTTTTCTGGACATAGTTTCTAAACACCTTTAGCTACAACTTGACTATAGCTAAAATAGTTTTCTGAAAATAACAGTTGGTATACGAATTTTTTTGTCAAACGGTACAAATACGAGTTTTGTAACGTTTTGTGACGCGGGGAGACAAGGGGTGGCCAGGCCTGTGCTAGTCAGAACCAGCCACAAGCGTATGGGGAGGGCAGGGGTTCCTCCACGTCATGGTCGTCTTCGTCTGTGTCATTATCCGTCCGTGTTGTTATTGTCGTCGCCGTCGGGGAGGTAGTCAAAGGGAAGGGGAATGTCCCCGACGACGACCCAGAGCTCGCCATTAGTTTCAGGGAGAAAACTTCCTTAATCACGGGCCAAACCACGAGAAGGTTGCGAGTTGAAATTTGACAGCAGCTCCGTCAAGGACAGCCTTGTCGACCTTGGGTGAATCGAGTGCGGTGTTATGCATTTTCACTTCATATACTTCGTAATTGAATCTCCTTAAAGCTAGCCAATATCCTATTGGTGAAGGTTGAGAAAGATATCAACCCGTCACCTACACTGATTGGACGGCGAATTGTTGATATTGATCCCATTTTTTAACAAATTCGCGGAAAATATGGACAAAATATTGACATGGAATATGCCAAGGAAACAACTATTCTACTTAGGCCAACTCAGCTAAACGCGTTCACTGCTGACAAGGACATTCAATGTATGAGTCCGGCTACGTTTATGCATTTTAAAATTGTGGCAAAATCAATCGAAGATGTTGGCATGGAAGCCATGCTTGTTGCTGCAAAGGAGAAGATAGCGATTGTCATCGAGGACAGAAGTGTTGATACTGACGGTCTACCATGTGCGTCGTAGTTGCTGATGGTGCTTGGTGTAAGCGCAGCTATAAAACAAACTACGATTCTCTATCTGGCATGGTAAGTTATGTATATTTGATCGAAAACGGCACTTAATGCGACATCTTTATACCCAATCTCTGCAAGGTCCTAAAGTTATGTATATTTGATCAAAAACGGCCCTGTAAGAACAGAACGAGGAGCGGACACAAAACACGACCGCCTGGGACAAGAATAACAGGCAGACTGCGAGCCCGAGCCGAACCGCAAGACACTGCTGTGTGCGTGCAGGTGGTCAAAAGGTGCGGGGCGGCGAGGTCATATCGATGCAGCACGTGAAGTGCGTTGGAGGTTTTAAAATCGCATTATTATTATTATTATTATTATTATTATTATTATTATTATTATTATTATTATTAAGTCTTTATTTGCAACAGAAATTATTTTCCACAAGTGCAAATATAATATATTAACTTATAAACTAACAATTTATATTTTATACTAACATAATTAATCGTTAATTTCTCATATACTACAATACTATAAATTAATCATGTATGTGTATTTGTATGTGCACGTGTATGTGCATGTGAATGTGTGTGTTGATGCATGTGTGCGTATGTGTGTTTGTCAGTGTGAAAGTGAATGCGATTGCGATCGCACTTTTGTCTGTGTGTAGATATTTTTAGGTGTCGACAATGGTGCTGTACAAGAGAGATTTAAATGATGCAAGAGTATTAAAATGAAGATCAAGGCTTGTGTTTAAGACTGAGAGACTGTTATAGGTGTTTTGTAGCCTGTTGATGCATGAGTGTTTGGAAACGTCAATTCTACTTTTAGTTGGATAAAAAGGGCACTGATGCCTAGTTACCCGTGATGCAACATGAAAATTTAGTTTCTCAAGAAGTGGAGAATCAACATAACTATTTACAACTTTGTACAAGAAAACCATATCTATAATCTTTCGCCTGCTACATAGCGTGCGAATCCTGCTGAGATCACAATGACTTACATACTCATTCCTATGATACTCAATATTAGATTTCATGCACAACAGTTTTACAAATCTTTTTTGTACTTTTTCAAGGCCCTCGATTTTAGTTTTGTGATGCGGATTCCACACCACACTGGCATATTCGATTTTGGGTCTCACGAGAGCTACGTACAATAGCCGATTCCTTGCATATGAGAATTGATGCAGACAGTTGCGTCTCATGAGGCCGAGGAGTTTAAATGCTCGTGGCTTGATAGTGTCAATGTGTTTGTTATATGATACGTCGCCGGTCATCGTAACACCCAGATCATTTATTGACTGTACTCGGTCAAGAATCGAACCATCAATCATATATTGAAAAACAATAATGTTTTTTCCTTTTGTTAGTGTAAGTTATAATTTTGCACTTTTAAACGTTAAGATTTAGTTTCTACCGTGTACACCATGTTGATTAACTGTTAAGATCATTTTGGAGTAATAAGCATTCCTGTTGATTATTAACAGGGCGATATATTTTTTAGATCGTCCGCGTACATGAGGCACTTGGATGATTCAAAACACTTTGGGATATCGTTTACATACATGGTGAATAACAATGGGCCTAAAATGGATCCTTGGGGTCCCCCAGATGAGACGTTCTCAGTTGTTGATTTTGTGCTATCTATCACAATAGTTTGTGTACGTTCACAGAGATAGCTCGAAAGAAGTTCGTACAGCTGTCCGCAGATTCCATAGCCTTTTATTTTATGGAGGAGAAGCCTATGATCGACACTGTCGAAAGCTTTAGAGAAGTCCGTGTACACCGTGTCAACTTGTTGTTTCATGTCAATGTTGTTAGTTAAATCGGATGTAAATTCAGCTAGGTTGGTCACTGTTGAACGGCGTTGAATGAAACCGTGTTGTTCAGGGGCTATTTTATTTCTTCCCATGGTGATAAATGTTTTTGTGTATAAGTTTTTCAAAAACTTTGGAGAGCACAGGAAGAAGAGAGATTGGCCTGTAGTTCGTAACCTTGTAGCGACTGCCTTTCTTTAAAACGGGGCTAACGTGAGCATTTTTCCAGCGACTAGGAAATATACCCGTTTTTAGGGAATGATTGAATATTGCTGTGAGGGGGGGAGCTAGCGCCTTGCGACAGTGCTTTATAACTCTAATAGGGATAGAATCAGGGCCAGGAGATTTGTTATTGATCAGGTGACTTAAACCTTGTTCGACGTCTTCTCTTGAGAGTGTGAAGAGCGACAGAGATTCATCGCAGTATACCGGAACGTCAGGTAGGGGCAGAGTTGCATCTGATTTTGGCTGAAACGTGGACTGAAAGTAGTTTGAGAACAGACGACAACAGGTGTCAGTGCTGGTTGCCTTGGTCCCCTCGTGTTCTACGTCTATAGGTATTCTCTTAGTTTTTGTTTTTCGCCGTATATATCCCCAGAGTAGGTTCGGATTCTTAGAGACATCAGAGTCGACTTTGGATAAATATTGTTTATGTTTACATTTTAGAAGTTTTTTAAACGTAGTTCTTTTTTGTTGGAACTCCACGTTGTCACATACCTGTTTGGTCCGTTTCCATAGCCTGTAAGCTCGACTTTTGTCCTTCAATGCAGCGATGACGTCACGGTCAAACCAGGCAGGATATTTCATAACGTTTACTTTGACAATAGGAACAGAGTCTTCGATTGCATTTCCCAGTAGAGCATAGAATAGATCACATTTTTCATTCACATCATTCGTTGCGTCCATACAGCTCCATTGACAGTTCCACAATAAGTTGTTGAGTTTACCTAGATCGGCTTTGTTCCAATTTAGTTTGGTTTGTTGTTTTGATTTGTAAGAGTTACGCTTATTCGGAGGTACAATGGTGCATTGGAATGCGGAGTGATCCGACTGTACAGCTGGTTCCACGTGACTGACTGTCACTGAAAAGTCTAGGTTGTTTGTAAACAGCAGGTCCAGGTAGTTTTTTTGTCTAGTGGGAAAGGGTACCTGCTGATGTAGGTCAAGTTCATCTAGGATGTCAATGAAGTCGGTTAAGGGTACCTGGGTAGTTCCGCTTATTGTTGGCGACAGAGATTCGGGACAGTCATCGCAGGGTTGCCACAAGATATCCGGAAAGTTGAAGTCCCCGCAGAGCACAATGTTGTCTTGCGGACGAGCAAGACGTTGAATACGTGACACTGAGAGGTGAAGTTCTTCAACAGCTGTTACCGGTGGTTTGGGCGGGAGATAAGCGCATCCAACGTAAAGGTTGCAGTTAGATGATAGGGAAACTTCAACCCATACGATCTCGTTGCTTACGTCACAAGGGTCTTCTATGCGACGCGACCTAAGCTTACTGCTAACAGCTGTGAGGACCCCTCCCCAGGCACGCCCACCCCCTTGCTGGATCTTCACTAGGGGTTGGCCATGAAGCTTCCTGTCTTGACGATGTACGGTGTACTGACTACAGTCTAGAATTTCGTTCTCCAAGATGTTTTCATGGAGCCAGGTTTCAGTCACGCACACGATGTCTGCCTCACTGTTCTCAGCAAAGTACATGTTGAAATCTGCTAATTTTTCCACGCCCGCGATACTTCTAGCATTCATGCAGAATAGTTTAACACCTACGTCGGCACCTGTGCGTGAGTGATTATCCACTCTCACATCGCAGATTGGTCCGGGATTTAGACTAACGTCACCTGACAGGCCAAGGAGAAACATGGCAACCGCGCCCACCGTTTCTGGACATCGCACGCGGTGCGTGTTGTGGCGGCTACAACCTTTCTTGTCCTTGGACTAGTCCATTTACTTACTTGGCCTCGAACGGGGGAGGAACCGTGTTCCGACCTTCCTAGGGAAGAACTGATGCACATGGTAAAGCTTGATATGCTACATTTAGTACTGACCATAAGATGTTCGACGGGCAATCCATTATAACGACAATGCGCAAACACTTCACTTACATCTTGGTGCGATTCTAAACTATGTACCGCGATTTTAACGAGACAAAAAACAATAAAATTACGGAGCGACGTACACGCGAACTTCGGGCCGGCGGCCATCTTGCCATAGATAGAGCCATAGAGTCGCGCATGGGATTTAAGGCGAGTAAATAATTGTTTGCGAGCGATTTTCTATATGTGCAGTAAGGTTCATCGTGACTATACTTTATTGTCTATCAATGGAATTTACTGTCAGTATGAAGCTACTCACCTACGTAAAATGCTCACTCTGCACATTAAATCACTACCAACACTTTGAGTAGATACAGTGGCTATGCAGTCGTTTCCAGTTGAGGCAAAAATACAACGACAATATTAATATTTTAAACGAGAAATAACACAGCTAGGTGTCACAGTTAGGTGCAGTTTATATTAGAATTGAAATAATTATAAATAGCAAATATAAAAACTTTAAGCAATGTCATATTTTATCACTGCAGGAGTGAAGAATTAAGGGGCAAGGTTTCGCGACATCGGGAATGCTTTGGGTATATACGGCAGCTGGCCAACTACAGACCACTAGAAGGCGACCCGTCCGCCCGCGCGTGTTCATCGTTCTCCCAACAAGTTTAGATTTTTCGTGGTATTGTTCATAATTTTAGTTTTTTCCATATACATGCATGTGACTAATGCCGATTCGTACTCGTGTGGCAATTCCCGTGACTGTGTCTTAAACACATGTTACTCAAATACAGAATACAACTTCTCTGCACTAGCTGCTGCAGGGCTCCGGCCTCACGCGGCAGCAGCCCCGAGTGTGTCTCAACTCGGTCAACACGCGCTTTACCATCCCCGGCGTTCCGTGTGGTGTGCCTGCTCCTGCTGGCCGGCGACGTCCAAGTGAACCCCGGACCCGAGGCCACCAAACGCGAAGAAGTGCCGCGTGATAACAATACATCGATAACGCCCGAAGTATTGCAAACACCAAACTCCAAGATTTTAATGTTCACTTTGCCGATAACAGCGAGTTTGATGTGGTTTGGAGAACGGTAACGTGGTTAAACGATAACTTCGCCAATGAAGTTGTAAACAACAACCTGCACACACTGTATCGACTCACATCGCGAAGTCAGTTCTCACGTGTGGACAGCTCCGAGTAACATCAGCATTACCCTTTGAGGCTGGCATTCACACTTAAAAAATATATATGGGTCCAAGGGTAGTTATGAAACACGTGGTCAAGAAAGTGATTATTGCGAATGTTTTACCTGTATTAGACGACGCACGCAACACAAGACCTAGGATCCAGACAGCTATATATAAATAACTTGTGCCAGAGTATTAATAGTCCGGGAGCCAGGCTAAAAAAATGTGGTTTTTAGAGGGTGTTCAGTGCACGCCTTTTAAAAGGCAGAAATTGGCTTACGTCATTGGATAGATCAAAGTCTTGTGCATCTCATGCCACCATGGCTTTTCTGCCTAAGTGGTGTGAACGCATAATAATTAGATTTTAGTGAAGCAACTTGCATACATTCTTTGACTCGCAAGACCAAACATCTCATGTGATTTGGTACTTTCATAATTAGAAATGGTATATATGTCATACATCAATTTAAAGCAATTGAAACACTTTACTCACCTATATAGTTTTCATGTTGGTAAATACCACACAGAGTAGTAAATTTTAAGTCAGAAGTAAGAAATTTCATATTTTTTATTAGATGACATTTAATTACTTTTGTTTTGTTATTAATATGGATGAAAAACAAACATTTTATTCATGTATTAGGCGGGTACTTTAGTTTAAAGTAAGTTTTGCCCCTTGCAACTTTCGTGTATTTCAAGAAATGCGTCAGTAATTAGCACTTTTATTCATCAATGTGTTGGTAATTCAGGTGGGTGGAAATTTAATTGAATCGCTATTATCGAGTCCATGAATGTTTTTTCGTAAATATTCGACAAGTTCATGTCACAATGATATAGTATAGCTACTCTTTTCAAAAATAAAACATATTTTTTATTATATTATTTATGAAATATGAATTTTTACAGGTCTTAAAATCTTAATTTTCTTATGATGACACACTTTGCAGTGGAATAGAACAAAGAGCGTTATCTTCAGAGAAAAATTGTTCAGTACAAACGATAGCACATTTACGTACATACAATATTATCAGTCGGTTTTGGATTTATTTTCAAAACTTTCACGAGATAATAATTAATTTGTACATTGATGTAGTACAAACCGAAGTAGTTTCTTCCGACAGAACTTGGTAGGCTCGCCAACCAGCCTCCTGCAGGAATTTGAAACGGTCGCTCGGTGGGATGGGGAATGGGCTGGGGTGTGGGGGTTGTTAGCGGCGAACTGGAGTATAATGGGTGGGTTTGCTGGGCGGATGTCGTAAACCACTCAAGTAGGTGTCTGTTTAACCTTTTCAATGGTAATCGATTTTTATTGATACACTATTCAATACAATTTTGCAATAGGACAACCAATTCATATGGACGTCAATGCATAACACCCTTTGATCTAAGACTATAACTTTAACACATTTCGTATGGAAGACGTCTTATATCAATATCACAATTAAAATATAATAAAATCAACAGTTGAAAACAAATAGGCCTACACTACAAGAAAAAAATAAAATATTTATAAAAAGTAGACTAAGTTAACATTATTATTGCAATTGACATTAAAATATTGAAGATATAAATCAAACTCCATCCAACTTCAAATACCGGGTCACTTTGGTCTATTGGTTATGAGTAGAGGCAATATTTTATGGCAATAATTTTCAGCAAAATAGCATAAGGGATTTTAAATAGCATTCGTAGCACTTGTTTTATGCAAAATAGCATTTACGTAGCAAAACTAAATCTTATTAAAGAGGTGTAAAATAGCG
>JAMZAV010007105.1:0-34442 GCA_024449915.1 Sweltsa coloradensis | reverse complement strand
TGAATCTGTTTAGATTAATTTTGAAGTTGAACGAATGCAAGTAAAGATATCGGTTTAATGAAAACCATGCCAGCTTATTACTAATGGAAAAATGTAGTAAGCTGTCACTAGCACAGTATTAATAAACAATGTGTGTGTATACAGAAAAACCCAGATGCGGTCCACCAAATAGATTGGAAATGCATAGCGAAGCAATGAACAAGTGCGTCTTATGCACGGCCGCTGCGATCTAGCTGACGTCACACTCGCGGCGGAGATGCGCAGTGTCATACCTAGCCACACAGAGATATCGTTGTACCATGTACAGCTCTCAGCCTCGCCTCGCAGTCTGTCTGTCGTTCTTGTCGTAGGCGGACGTGTTTAGTTTTCGCTCTTCGGTATGTTCTTGTTTGGCTCAATGTGTTGTTTGAGCAAGTCTTGTTCTCATGTCCTCGCATCATTCTGTTTAATATTTAACTTCAGGAGGTTGTCTGTTCTGTCCAGACTGGAAGGTTTTGCTCTCTTTATTCTGCCCTGCCTGTCAGGGAAGCGCTCCTCAACTCAGTGTTGGGCTGCATATGTGTTGTCCTTACAGCCTGTGGGGTTGATATTTGTCACAGAAAGGAGGTGCCAGGGTCCTTTGCTGGGTTTTTGTTTTGGTTTTGCAAATAACTTTGATTGAAGCGCCTCTAAACTTACAATATTAGTTTGTGTTCGCGCCAATGTTCTTAGTTAATATCGTTCTAGATTTGTTTATATTTCACGTCCTGTATCTTATCTTCTCGTATGTGACTTGATTCACCCTGTGTTGACTCCTATTTTCCCCTACTTAGTGACTAGTTTTCTGTAATCTCTTTTCTTCCGATTAGACCTCGCAGTTCAGTTGTCCGTCTACCTACCTAGAGTAACGTTGGTCTCTCGCCTGCTCAGGGAGAAATTCAAACTGTAATTTATTCTCGTTTTCGTATTCTCCGATCAGTGCAACAACAGTTCTCGCAACAGTTCTTCTCGATTCTAACTTCGCCCGACTCAAAGTCTCCGCTTTGTATTGGTGTCAAAATATCACACCCCTCATCTTAGTCATATCAAGCATAATATTGCACACTTCCAGACGGAGACGACCACGACGTGGGGGAACCCTTCCCAGCAAACACAAGCGTGCGGGGAGACACCGGTATTGGTCCGGGCACTCTGGGATCCGTGCGGGCTACGGGCTGCGTCGGGTGCTTAGCTCAGGGCGTCGTGCGGGGCCCGGCCGGGCAAATTTAGGATATTAGCTGACCTTGCCCGTTAGCTACCCGGCCGTAGCCTGTACAAGCCCCGTGAATGTATTTTTTCGGTCCGCCCAAGCCATTAACCGTACGGGTCCATGCATCCATTCCCTTGGCTGTCCGGGCGTTCAACGGCCGTAGCCAGTACATGCCCCGTGAATGTATTTCTTTGTTCCCCCAGCATACCCGGACGGGCCCATGCAATGTAACTGTTTCGTTAGCTGCCCTGCACACTAACCAAGACCAAAATGATTATGTTCTTGTTTAACAACTCGTGGTGTATTCCTCTACAATAAATTTTTTAGATGAGCGTAGCGAGTGAAGCAAAATTCCATTTCTCACACTGAGAAAAAAATCCGGAATGTTAGTTTTTTGTTTTTTTTTGTATTTTTCGGGCTGTTTGTTAACACGATTCCGGCTAAACCGATACTCCAAATTGTGATGAAATTTTATAAGTGGCCTTTGAAATCTCTGAACTTAGACCTGCCACGTTTTAAGCTCATCGAAAAATTATTTCTTATGAAAATCGCAATTTTACGATTTTTTTCGATTTTGAAAATTTCTTCGACTTATAACACCTTCATGCTTTATTCGATTGAAATGATTCTTTTACTGAACCTTTATTTTATGAATTGATATATTCGTGTGAAATTTGAGCACAATCAAAAAATTATTTCTCATAATTATTGCAATTTTGAGATTTTTTATTTTTTATTTCTTCGACTTATAACACGTACATGCTTTATCTGAATGTAATAATTTTTTCACAGAACCTTAATTTTATAAATTAATATATTCGTGTGAAATTTGAACGTAATCGAATAATTATATGTTATGAAAATCGCAAGTTTACGCTTTTTTCGTTTTTAAACAATTACGCTCAACCAACAACGCGCCTGAAAAAGCGTTTGCGAAGCTTCCTGGTAATTATCATTGCTTACAATATAATAGCTTTTGGCCTGCTTTCATTTTTTCTTGTAATACAGTTTTTTTTTAAGAAAATGCAACACTTTATACTATAACTTTTTACCAACTGAAACAAAAAGATATGAACATCTCTAATAAAGTCATATAATTTTGGTTGCATAAACCAATAGAATAAGTACCGTTATCTTATGGACGTATCATTCAGCATCGCATCGAACAGCATATACTTTATTTATGCATATGTACCCGCCTCGGCCTATATCAACTACAGGAACAAAATTTCGAACATGCGCTTCAAAACAGAAACGGCTTGGAATAGCATCATAATTTAGAGCACCCATTTTAAAAAAAAAACTGTATACCATTTGTGTAATATATTGAACACTATTCAAACACATCCAAAATAGATAAAAGGCGATACTGATGGGCCACAGAGCAAGCGCACAATTGGATGAGCGTAGCGAGCGAAGCGAAGATTCCATTTCACTACACTGGAGAAAAAAATCCGGAATGTTTGTTTTCTTTCTTTCTGTTTTTTTGTCTGACTGTTAGCACGATTCCGGCTAAACCGATTCTCCAATTGCGATGAAATTTTCTGGAGACCTTCGAAATCTCTGAACTTAGAACTGCCACGTTTTTGAGCTCAATCGAAAAATTATTTCTTATGAAAATCGCAATTTTACGATTTTTTCTATTTTTAAAATTTCCTCGACTTATAACACCTACATGCTTTATCCGATTGTAATGATTTTTTTTACAGAACCTTAATTTTATGAATTTATTTATTCGTGTGAAATAAGAGCGCAATCAGAAAATTATATCTCATGATAATGGAAATTTTACGACTTTTTTATTTATTTTTTAATTTCTTCGACTTATAACATCTATATGCTTTATCCCACTGTTATCATTTTTTACAGAAGCTTAATTTTATGAATTAATATAATGGGCCCATAATTAGCGTAATTGAATAATTATTTCATATGAAAATCGCAATTTTATGCTTTTTACGTTTTTAAACAATTACGCTCATCTAACAATGCGCCTGAAAAAGCGTTTGCGAAGCTTCCTAGTTACTACAATTCAGTCAAGTCGATTTGCTGTTGTATGTATAGGTAACCACCTATTCCCTCCAAGCATCAAGTTCTTCCGTGGCCCAATGGTTAACGGCTTGGCTTACAGATGGAGAGGCGCGCTGCTGGATCGAGTTCGAGACACTTACACTTGAAATTTTATAACAACTTGCAATTTATATGTGTTAAATATCCACCTACAGGCAATCGACTGATGTCACAGCTTGAGACAATATAGCTATATAAAACTGATATTTTATCAATCAAACTTTTTATTTTAGGTTTTACATTTAGCTCACAGATCGCGCTACTGATGCTACGTTAGATATTGTCAATGGACGGGCATAGGCAGGGGACCGGCCGGGGACCGTGCGGGCGTGGACAGGGTGAGAGTGTACGGTTAACGGCCGGGCACCGGCCGGGCATCAAGCGGTTTATAAACAACGGGGCACGCACGGGCTATGGCCGGGGCAGCTACTGGTAGCCCGTGCGGTCCCCCGTCACGGCCGAGGGGACACTCCTAGGCGGGACCCGTACGGGCAGCCCGGCCGGGGCCCGTACGAGCAGCCCGAGCGGGCACCGGCCGGTACATCACATTTGTGTTTGCTGGGTTGCCCTCCCCATACGCTTGTGGCTGGTTATGACCAGCAGAGGCCTGTCTACCCCTTGTTCCCCCGCGTTTTCCCTTACGTTCCTCCCCTTGGAATGAAGTATTTGTGAAGTATTATTGACGAGCGTAAATAATTTGTCATGACAATTAGCACTTTAAATACTTTTTAAGCCTTCTGCCAACATTTTTAGAGTGTAATTTACGTCTTTATGCAGAGGGTGTACCTTATAACTATTTATTTAGTCATTAAAAACTTTCGATGTGGCAGTCAAGACGCAAATAAATCTCTACACGCAAGGTAAAACCTCGTGGATGAAACGTAAAGAAACTTGCGAGGCAAGTCGCAAGAAGTCGCAAGCCGTTTCGGAAGTTTGTCTCAAGACTACCGATTTGATGGTTTTGAGCGACTTGTCGGAAATTTGCGACTCAAAACGGGAGGTGAGTTGAAGCGCAAGTTTAGAGACTTGGCCTCCTGGACGACTAGAAATCAACCTCCGTCGCACGAGCACTAGTTGACCATGTATTCTCTTTTTTTGGTCTGTGTAAAAATCTTGTTTCCAATAATGGTTCCTGCTTCATGTCTCAGGTGTTTAAAGAGACATGGCTATCTTCAACATAAAACACTTGCGTAGTACGGCCTACAACTCACACAGACGGAGACGACCACGACGTGGGGGAACCCCTGCCCTCCCCATATGCTTGTGGCTGGTTCTGACCAGCACCGGCCTGTCCACCCCTTGTCCCCCCGCGTCATCTCTTACGTCCCTCCCTTCGTCTCGATCAGCCAAGTTGCATAAATATGAGACGTTAAGCATTATCAAAAAAAAAAAAAATGGGTGCATAATATTTTGTAGTAATTCAGGTTTAGATGGCAAATGACGTTGAATCTTAGTAGGTATACTAAATTATGTAGTATTCAATGAAAGTATATAAATGTACGTGTATAAATAAAGTATTTATGTACCGTAGTTTATAAAATATATATAAATGGTACCACTATAGTAGGTATCATGTAGGCTACTTATACTTATAAAATGACCTAGCCATTTTTGTTATACGCCTGAAATCCTTGGTGCTCCACAATCTCAAAGGACGAGGTGGTGGAGTTGTAAACGAAGCCACTGACTCCTCTATCGTCTCCTCCATCGTCTCTTGCATCGCCACCTCCATATTCACCGTATCCATCATCTCCTCCGTCCCTCTGGAGGTTCCAGGCGTGGGCTGAAACCAAATCACATTCATTCCAGAAAATCACGTTGAAACGGAACCTCTAAAAGTTAGGCCCTTAAGACCTACTCTAGTCCTCTGATGATCGACCCTGTTACGATTTTTACGCCCTGCACAGGCCCTCTCGGGGTTGGACCTATGCTGCTCTAAACAACGATTATGCAAATCAAGTATCAAGTAATGATAAAGTGCTCTGCTAGCTAGCTCAGGGGGAGGCCCTCTTACTTGGCGGGAAAACTCAAATAAACGTAAAAGCCTAGCAGAACAAGACATACAATGGTGGTGATGACAATGAACAGGTGACCTGTTGGGTACGACTTCCCGTTTAGAAGCGTACTCAACCTTACCCAGTGCGCTAGCGTTGCGCCTCGCCGCTGTAGAGCTCCACGTCCTTGGATCAGCTGGGCGGTCCACACGTTCTTAAATCTACCACTATTGCTATGAATGACGCTTGTGCGTTAGCAATATGTGAATCGCTGAAGGTCATGCAATAATTAAATAAATGATGCGACTGGGATTAAAGGTCGTTTGCATGGCCCTGATGAATTGAGAGATGTTAACTCGGATATCAAAAGGTTGTTTTAATGAAGTTAAGTGTGAACATGTGAACAACAAAGAATGATACAATCAGTCTTACTATAAATCAACCAAATTTTGTACTCAACGCTATCTTGATGTACGATGCTGCAATAATACAGGGTTGGACGATGCCCTCTACTTGGCACGTTCGTAGGTAGCGTGGGCGCGCTGTAGGCGCTCCGGACCCTCAGGGCGCATACCGCAGTGGCGGATCGACCTCCTTCCCATCTTGGCGTCCTGGGTGGACCTCGAAGTGGAATTGTAGAAATGGTACTTGCTCAGCATGTAGACAGGGTAGGCAAGATAAAATAGGCGTTGAACCGGTACAAATAAATAATGATTCGGTTGATCCGATGCCTAGCCACGATATCGACCACGTGGTGTTTGAATTAGTGTTCGACGTAAAATGAGCCCTCAACAAAGGGATATTCAATTAGATGCATGTAGATTGCCACTCCCGATCTAATAAAAACTGTAAAACTTGACTTAGAATGACCACTGTCTCACTGGTGTCGTCAACTGCCTGGTGGCGTCGGTTGTATTATGGCTACCACATATCTGGTGGGTCGCCTGAAAACACTCCCGATTTCTCCGAATTGCTTGTAATTAATGTGATATCTAAATCAAAGCCATAACCCTTGCACATGGAACCGCTCTCTTACACGTTGAGAGGCGTGTGTCTCCATTGCTCCATTGCACTCGTAGATCGACTTCGCCTGCTTGATAGGCCCGCACTCGGAAGATACGTGAAAAGCGACTTGCTCGTCTGAAGGCTTGTATCTTAGTGAACGAGGCTCTGCTCGCGTTCCCGTCGCAAAATCTCCCTGTTCTGGTGGCCTAGGCGGTGACGTAGGCCATTGTCCTTGGCTACATCTACCCTGTTCGGACCGCTGATTGGTTGCTGCGTGGAGAAACCAACAATCTCACTCGGCCAACTCAGGCTGCTAGGCTGCATTCCAATCGAAGCCTACCTTGGTTTTGCATAGATTTAGACACACAAAATTTACCCCGTTGGTACAGCAAATAACATTGCTGACCATTAGCCACTTTAGACTCATTGCACAAGCCTAGGCTATCTTCATATGACCTTAGCCATGATCACTAGCTTTCCTATGAGGACAAGCTTTATTTACATAGACATGTAAATTATGCAAAAATTATGTAAAACTCGAAAATAATTAATTATGCAAATTTGACAAATATGCAAATTTAAGGTTTCAGAAACTGAAAAATAGGGACCAATATGGCCGCCCAGGGCTGTACAGTTACAAAGTTTACACAATGAAATTGACTACACTAAATAAACCATAAGTAATTCAAATCTAACCTTTATGTAAAGCATGAATCCTTGTTTTGTTTCTCGGCGAGATGGTCACTATTGAGTTTTGTTATTGCATCGAATGCTCAATGGCAGAAAGATATTCACCAAACGCATGAAGGAGAGCACTGTTTTGAGTTCTGAAATAACGTTTTAACATAAACATACTATTTATTATACTAGGAAACCACAAAATGCAGTTGATAAACGAACGACACCACCAGGCCACACATTATTAATCCATTACTCAATGCTATCTGGAGCATAAACAGTATTTTGATTTGGTGGGAATATGAATTTCGGAGTTTATATCAAGACATTTGTAGGAGTGTGCGAATCCATGTTTTTCTTGACACTCCCGCACAGTCATGGTTTGCATTGTGTATAGTAAGTTGCAACGTATGCGCAAAGCAAGGAACATGCTGCCAAGAGGTGCTATTAATAACAGCTGTGTAATATATCGGTAACTCGGCCAGGGTACAATTTGCCATCAAACTTGTCTTGTACCAATCGTTAATGCTAATTTCTACGCCTTCATCATAATCAATGCATTCAACTTGTGATTGTAATTCGTGCTTAGTTAGGTTGAAGACCTCTGGCAAAGAACCGTTTGTTCTAAGCATGTGGCATTTAGCAATGCCGACGATGTGTTCAGCACTAGTAAAGATGTCATTTATGTGTAAGGCAGTGTTCCTGGTGTCGATGTCTTCCTGGCTTACATGCACAACCTTCACTTTTGACTGACTAGCAGCGAAGACAAACTCTTCTGCATTAGTAACCGCATGCCGACGCTTTTTTACTTCAGCCCAGACCAGTCGCTTTACAGCTCCACTAATGCCGTCGACGGGGCCCTTGCCGTGCGAAGTTGTAAGGAAGTTCCACTTAATTTTCACTCCGTGTTTCTCTTCAAGATGACTTAGACTTGAAGCAATGTACCTGTTCTTGAACTGAGAGGCTGGACCATCTGACCAAATGCTCACAGACTTAATGTTGTAGCTTATCACAACCCCTACGCTCTTTCTACTTGCGTTAAACCTCACGTTCAAGGTGTTAATTAAAACTCAGGTGGATTAAACTTAAAAATTGGACGCTATCAATAAAAAAATAAACAAAGCTTTCGATGTCTAGCTCAGGCACGAACCTAATGCTAGATACATCTTGTATCATCCGGATGCTGAGGAAACACAATCCCCACGTAATGACAGGCAACACAAGGTAGGAGGATATTTGCATATCCCACAAATCACCGGACAACTAGTCCTCAAGCTGTGTACGTGCGGCTGGGCTGCGGCGTCCGTCCTCCTTGGCTGGGTGGCGCCCACTGGATAGCTTATAGACTACTAGTAGGCGGATTCTTACTACTATAGTGATAGGCTGAAGGCGATTTAAGTGTGAGAAAAAGGGGAGAACAAATGGCAGTAGTGAGGGAAAGTTAGGTTCCCTTAAGTAGAAGCATGAATACTTGGAATTCAACTGTATAATTTGAATTGTACCGGTTGAATTGATCGTGTATGCTGTGTAGTTCTGATGCACGTCTGTTATGCAATTTGGTCAGAACTAACGAAACGCAGCATCGTACAGTTAAAGGTTCAAGTGTGGGAACTGGCAACGTACAGGGTGGTGAACGGAAGAGCGATAACAGCCGAGCGACCTACACCCTTTCGAAGCCACTAGTTTGGGCACAAGGAGAAGATAGAGTGGTGCGCGCAATTCCGTTGAAGGAAATACATGACCGGTCAGTCGGTAGTTATTTTTATTGATAAAAAGGGACTAGGTAAAGCGTAGGCCTAGGCCAACGATATTCGTGAGAACAGCCAATTCGAATTTGTATCATACCAAAATAAATAGTAATCGAATATATATGCTTAATCTACCAACATACCAAATCGAATCGCATTCCGGCCTACCTGTCCTTGGAGACGTTCTCGTGAACTAAACCCAGTAGCCAGACTCGCTTGCCGACAATGGATATGTTATTGAAGTGAGAGGAGCATAAAGGAGTACTAGCTACAAATTACTGTTTACGTCATGTCATTTTTCAAATTTACTATTTATTATAAAACACTTGGCTGTCGGGTGTCGCCGCGTCCATGATAGATGAAAACTGACGTTTCGGACCGGTTACACGGTCCATCTTCAGAGTTTAAAAAACACTTGAAGGGTACTTACACAGAACGAACCTACTCGGTCCAGCTCGTCTGTGCAAGTCACCCCCACCAAGTTGTGCAACCAGTTTTGTCAGTCTGAACGCGCATGCGCACTCGCTTCGCGCCCAGCCACTGACGTCACGCTGTTATCTTCTCGCTTTAGCCGCTCTATAGTTGGTTTCCACGTTTTACTGAGCCTATACCCATCTTCCCGGTTGAAATTCTTTTTTAAACTCTGAAGATGGACCGTGTAACCGGTCCGAAACGTCAGTTTTCATCTATCATGGACGCGGCGACACCCGACAGCCAAGTGTTTTATATTGACTCCGGCCGCGAAAGCCTACGACAAGTTTTTACTATTTATTGTCGAATCACATTAAATACACCAAGGCGCCGGCGGCGGTGCATTGTAAAATTTTATTATGGCTCCTATATACATACATAAACACCATGGAAGTACACTCTTGACTTTTGACGACCTTGACATGCTCTTCAACATGGCCAACAACGTTTGCCTCGTCAACACGTGGAAGTATCTCATCCGATCTCGGATATTGACCAAGAAGTAATGGATCACATATTTCCGATGCCACTGGCGAAGTGTAATCGAGAACTTTCAAAGTCAATTCTTCCCTTGACCAATCATGGTATTCTACGTGAAATATTTGATCTAAAGAATTCAAAGGAAAATAAGGACATTGAACCAGGGCACTTTGTTCATTGCCATATTTAAAAATTGTCCACAGGAACTATCTGTTCCTAGACATAAGTAGAAATGTCCAACATAGCCGATTGTTCGTATGCAAAAGACATCCTTAACCAATGGAGCCGATTGTTTGGATACAGCAAAAGATTTATCCAAGGGAGCTGATTGTTCGGATGCAGCAAAAGATGCAGCAAAAGACTCGAGACACACACACTATGGCACGTATATAATAGATCGCCTATGTAACTTAATTCCTGCTCACCCTAAATAAAATGTTATGACGCCGAAATTAGGCGCCGCTATCCCCTGCCTCGTGGTCGCAAGCGACTGTGCCCCTCTGTACCATACTATGGCACGTATATAAGCGGCGTGGATGGTATGGAGGGGACCAGTCAAAAGTGACCACCAGGTAGGGGAAGCCGACAACACATCACATCCACATCACTCTTGTAGTTTCAGGAGGCCCCGCTATACTGTACGTGTGATCTAGGACATGACTCAATATTCTGTATAAGCTCTTGGTTTCATAGGCATTTTACATAATCATGTTTTATGCGTAGGACACATCATCAATTACTATTAGTAAGGTAATTTTATAAGCTAGAGGATTACAAAAGAATAAGCAAATGAAGTGAAAGCATTACTTAAAAATAAATTTAAAGGTGTAACATTTTAAATGGTTGTATGTTTATTTATCAAATTCCTTAAATGCCTGCAGAAGGTTTGGCCATTCTATCGGTGTAATGGCCAGTTCCCAATTCCCGTACTAACAGCCATTTTTGTCAACAACGGCCCTGCCACTTCTAAATTTGTTGAGAATACTACGGCTATGGTTGGCCAACATCTGACGTAATAACATGGTATTAACTATAAATACCGTAAATGTTCATTTATAAATCAAAGTTTTTCTATTCAAAGTGGGCCTACTCGATGGCGGGCTATAATCGATTAATTACAATATTAAAAGAAAGCATCTAAAAAGCCAAAAATTTATCTTTAGTTTGAATACCTGAAATTTTAGATACCGTATTTCTATTTGTTATGGTGGGTTTTATTTTACAATTCCAAAAGTTAGTATTTGTCTTCGGAAAGAATCAGTGCTGAGAGGTTGACATTCCCGGAAATTGTGGTTCAATTAAGTCTACGGAAGCTACCAAGTGGCTTGGTTATGTTTAAGCAAGGATCTTAAACACTTTCATCCTTTGAATAGTTCGTTCAACGTGAACTCTGGCTCTCCCAATTGAGCAGGTTGCATCAACATCAGCCTTTGAAAACTTTCTACTTTTTTAAGAAGGGTGGTCAGATAAGTGTCAACCCCCCCCCCCCCCCCCCCATTGCACATCCATTCTTGGTCAATTATAAAGCCTTTGTCATCCATAACGGCATCATGGTATGGGATAAACTTTGACAGTAAGCCGGATTGTATGAAATATACTCTCCATACCCTCTACTGACAAAGGTTATTAGTGTGCTTGCCGTGCAACCACCAAGCTCTCGTGCTGCAACTCTTTATCACACCTTTCTTCATTCACACAACCTTCATCATATTTATTTTCTTCTTTCACTTTTTTCTTCTCCATATTTGCCGGCCCTCTCTGCAACAAGAACTCCACCATTGCCACCCAGTCTAACCCATCCTAGCCAACATTTTCACTCCTTCCCATTATCACAAGTGGCTGCTATCTGATGATGACCTGGAACGAGTAAGGTATGAGTGACCTGGTCAATTGATGGTAATGACAGCTACGGGCCTGTCTGCAGGTTGCGTCGATTGTATGCCCACCGCACGCTGGCGATCTGTTGGGCTGCAGGCATCCTGCATGCAGTGCTAGAAGGTCAATTGCGCCTGTAGGCATCCGGACGTGAATTTGGCACTTTCCTCACGCCGCTTGGTGCAACGGAAGTCTCCGTCCCACTGTGAGATCTTCCCGTATGACCAACCCGGACTTTGCCAACTTGGCCTTTGCCTCAAAGCTCTTCTTTCGTGGGTGGTAGCTTGTCATTCTTATTATGATAGGCCTTGGAGCAGTCTTAGGATTTGGTGACACCTTACCCAGTCTATGAGATCGCGCGATATCATGGTATTGGATTTGCAGTCCCATTTTCTCATTAAATAGTTGCAACGCGAGGCCATCTGTGTTTTCATTTTCCGTCTCAGGGATGCCAAATAACCTAAGGTTCTCCCTTCTTCTATATTGCTCTAAATCGTCTGTCTTGGCTTCGTACCTCTCCTCTAGCTCGAGCACGCGCTTGCGGAGACTTTCCACTTGTGGGTTGTTGACTTAAGCTAGGTTAGTGCTTACCTCCTTCAAAACGGCATCCGTCACCTGCTTGACGATGATGGGTACAATTGTTGGCAACAGGGCCTCAACAATTTCTTGAAGAACAGTGGCATTTTTCAGGGCTTCAAGCACGGATTCAGATATTTTCTTACTTAACTCTTCACTTGTAGCCATGGCAAAAAAACTGTATAGATTATATCGTCAAACAACTGTTATCTAACTTGGTGCAAAACAAAAATCAATAGTTTTTTGTTGGGTGCCAGGCCATTCTGGTATTTTAGGAAATGATCTCGCCGACCAAAGTGCCAAAGAAGCTTGCAACAAAGAGCAAATTGATTGCCAATTAGTCGTAACGCCTGATCTTAAAGCATTATTTAAACTTAAACTTAAAGAAAAGTGGTGCGAAGAATGGCATATCATGCAAAATAATAAGCTTTGCGAAATAAAAGGCGATGTTACACCTTGGATCTCTTCAAGGCGCTCTTCTCGACGCGAAGAGGTTGTTCTGACCCGTCTACGTATTGGACACACACATCTCACTCAAGGATACCTTTTAAAAAGGTGAAGACCCATCACCCTGTGAGCAGTGTGGTGAGATTTTAACTGTTAAGCACATTTTAGTAGAATGTCCTCAACACATGGACGAGAGGAATGATTTTAAACTAAAACCTAATTTAAAAGAAATTTTATCTGATGAATCTGAGAACATAACCAATGTTTTTAAATACCTGAAATCAACACAGCTGTACAATAAGATTTAAAAATAACATGCCATTATATAAGAGAATACGGGCACTGATAACCTTAGTGTTGTGTGCCCTTAAACCCTAATAACTAACTAACTAACTGTTATCTACGTACACATACCACTTGCCAAAATCCCCAGCACCCCACGTTTACCGTTAAATTTTACAGAAAATTGGACCCTACGCCACACGCACCACCTACACTACCGCCATGTTACGATAATGACGTTGCCTTTTAGCGTGCTTGCTATCTCTTGAATTCTTATCGTATTCTTAAACCAAAGTGTCACAGTTGTAACATTTAGTAAGGGCAAAACAAGATTGCAGGCTTCCATTGCTGCTGCATTCATTATTCTTGAGCGATGTGCTCTTCCCTGCTGTTCTTTTTGATGCTGGATATTTTAGAACCAGTTTGTTGTATAGTGTTTCGACAATGCAGCCGCAATGTGGGGACACAGCTGGGACTCCCGCCGACAGAAAACATCTTTTCATTGCGTCTGCTCCCGCATATCCCTGTTTTGATCTTTTAAACCGGCCACGTGACTTCTTGTAAGCTTTTGTTTTGTTTTTGATGGGCTTCTTGTCGTACTTTAATAAGCTGTTGTAAAGCTTCCCGATCTTAATCGATCCCACTTGTGAAATAGTTGTTTCCTTAAGCTCTAATAAAGCGTCTGCAAAAGCATCTACATTGTCCCATCCAGGGATGCCATATGCATCAATGACAGGATCTTCCATGTCCTCATCTTCATTGAAGCTGTTTACAGTGTCACTTTTAACATCACTGCTCGAGAGTCGGTCAGCTAAGGAATCAATTTGATTTCTCTGTTGTTTGTTTCTTCTTCTACCTCCTTCTCCAAATCACCAGTTCCGTTATCAATGGCCGTCTGTAACTCGTCGCCTTCCATGGGCAGTACAGCATTCGATTTATCTAGTAGTGCTGCGAAAAGTTTTTGTTTCACTTGTAACGTCATTATGTTAAAACAGTGATTCTACTTCGCATTGCGAGAATTCTCATTGTCGAATGCACAGGGATTCATATAAACTGCATAACGGCGAGATGGCCAAAGTATTGGCAGCAGGTGCAGGGGAGGTGCCTGTGTGTTGGTCTGTTGGGATCGACCCTATCTATATTGCCTCCCCATTAGGCGGATGCCGTGTTGTAGCATTTGTCTTAGGGTGTCCGGGTATTTTGAGTGCAGACAGACTAGTTTTGTCGGTCCAGATGAGGAGATGATTCTCGAGGCGGAAGAGATTCGGAGATGTGGGCAGTCACCCGTTTGAAAGTGGAGGAGCTGTGCTGTTTCAATCTCTGTGGTGACGTTGATCATTACTACTGAGTTAGTTGAGGTTACCGGGTGTTGTTGGTCTGCGGAGGTGATTTCGGTGTGTTGTTGATTATTGTTTCGGCGCGTGGATCGGGGATTCATAAGCGGAAGTAGGCTTGTTGGCCGAAGACGGTTGAGGGACAGTGGAAGTGAATTGTTCGAAGTTCCTTTGGAGATGTGGAGCGTATGGTGGTGGTTCAAGTTCTTTCCCACACATTGCATCAAATTAACTAAAAAAATAAACACACAAGTTAGCGAAATGCATCTGTTTTGCTCATCTTATCTTCACATAGTATGAAGTGGTTTGTAGTTTTTTAATGTGTTTTTAGCTCTCTGTTTTTTAAATTTTAACTTATGACAACGAATTAACTGAAGAAATAAATACACAACCTGGAAAAAATAACAGCGCTGCGTACATTTTCTGTACAAGTTAAAAAAATAGGTTAATAGTAAAGTGATACTTGTAAATTTCCTTCTATTGCACCAAATTTAGCACAACTAAATGTAAGCACGCGTCAAAGGGTGGCTTGGCACAGCAGCTGAAACTGAAGAAGGGTAAGTACGCTGAGAAGTCCGACTGACGTGGTGTAGTGGCGGGAAGTCCTCTTCCAAACACAATGACGTAGCATCAAATTCCAACTCGCAACCTTCTCGTGGTTTGGCCCGTGATTAGGGGAGTTCTTCTCCCTGAAACTAATGGCGAGCTCTGGGTCGTCGTCGGGGAACCCCTTCCCTTTGACTACCTCCACGATGGCGACGACAATGACAACACGGACGGAGACGACCACGACGTGGGGGAACCCCTGTCCGCCCCATACGCTTGTGGCTGGTTCTGACCAGCACAGGCCTGTCCACCCCTTGTCCCCCCGCGTCATCCCGTACGTTCCTCCCTTCGTCTCGATTAGCCTAGTTGCATAAATATGAGACGTTAAGCAATATCCAATCAATCACTAAAAAATAGCATAGGGCCTTAGTCCAAGGAATATTATATTCATAGTAAATAAAATAATAAGTGCAAAACATCTTGATGCAAAACAGTTATGTTATCCAATTGACAAAAGCGACAATAGGCCTGCGTGAATTTTATCCCATTCCTTAGGCCGGACACTGAACATGTTAGTGAGCATTAAAAATCATGTTTATTCATTATTTGCTAACGTTTATTACATGATTGTCTATTGAGCTGCTCACCTTTGGGGTTCGTGTTATAAATCATTCTTCGAATGTTCGATTTCATGAAGTCATCCACTTCCCCGATAACCTTCTTTTTTCTAGGCCGTGTTTTCCCTGGAGTCACAATTTTATCTTCTCTTCCGTTTCGAATTATTTAACTGACAGTATTTACACTCACATCTAGGGAAAAATCAGAAACGTCAGAAATAGTTCAACACTATAATATATAGGGGGGCAAATCCTGATTTTTAGTTGCGGTTAGGTTCCGGATAGTAGGAACAATTACCTTGCCAGAGAATGGGTAATATGGCCGTCCAATAAGATTTACGGGACACAAGTTGAAGTGCGGTAGGCCTGGTTGCTTTACGAAACTAGGCCTAACCCTAACGTTCAAAATTCTGCACATGAACGCAACTTCTTTTGAAATCCTGTTTGGTTGGAGCATTGTTCAATCAATGATTTCCGTACGAGCCCTATTCCCAGTCTTCTTTGCGAATCTGCAGAACCATCTCTATCCTCCAGAAGAAAGTACTTAATGCTTAATTACATCGCCTCATTAAAAGGATCTCCTACATAGCCAGCCTATAAAGCAGTTTTTGACCCTCCATTTCAAAATCGGTACGAAGTTCGCCTGAAGGCCTTGAGGCCGGTGGGCATCCGCTCCCTGGAACTACTACAGGCCTTAAACATTACACTTCCCTTTGTTCTCTATAAATCAAATAGGGCAATCCCACCTTGGACACTTAACAAACCATGCTGCATAACACAGCTCTCAAAATAAAAAAAGGCCACCATATCAACAAACAATATCAAGCACTATTTAACTAAATCCGATACAACTACAAAGATTTCAGAAATATTTTTACAGACGGTTAAAAAATGAACAATTCAGTCAGCTCTGCCTTTACAACGGAGAGCAACAACTTCAACTTTAAACTCCATTCCACATACAGCGTCTACAATGCAGAACTGTTACCAATTCTACAAAGCCTCCTGTTTGCTCTTGGTAATAAGGACTCCAAATTCTTAGTGTGCACGGATTCTTTAAGTTCACTAGAGGCTATTTGCCAAATTTACATTACACACCCATCAATTAGTAAAATACACCTAATATTGTCAAAACTTGCTGCAAATCAAAAATCAAAAGTTTTTTTTTGTTGGGTGCCTGGTTCGCCTGGCCTATGTTCGATCAGTATAGTATAGTTGATAGTTCGATCAACATCGGGTGGGAGTTTCACTCCCTGAAACTAATGGCGAGCTCTGGGTGGTCGTCGGGGAACCCCTTCCCTTTGACTACCTCCCCGACAACGACGACAAAGACAACACGGACGGATGATGACACAGACGGAGACGACCACGACGTGGGGGAACCCCCGCCCTCCCCATATGCTTGTGGCTGGTTCTGACCAGCACAGGCCTGTCCACCCCTTGTCCCCCCGCGTCATCCCTTACGTCCCTCCCTTCGTCTCGATTAGCCAAGTTGCATAAATATGAGACGTAAAGCAATATCCAATCAATGGGGTTATCTTTTCGCATACGCAATCTTACGATCTGAAGTGTACTGTTTGTTAAAATATGTGGACGTACTCTATGTAGAGCATACGAATACATTAGTACGTTGGATACAGTATACCACACTGGTATTCGATTGTCAACAGGCGCATTCCGAACCAGCCCTGTTAATAGCCTACACAGCAAAGTAAGAGAACCATCATTACTCACTAGAAGGAATTACTTGAAGCTTAATTATGTGGCGTCTTTAAAAGGTAACCCCAAAAACCCACCCTACAATGCAGTTTTAGATCAACCTTTTAAATATCGTTATTTCTTACGTCCGAAAGCAATTAGACCAGGAGCATTCGTTCGCTTGAGCTGTTGGAGAACTTGCATATTAGCCTTCATAACGTGGTACGGTTACTGCATCGCATAGTCTGGAGGCATTGCTGAAGCATATGTGAAATACGTCGTGTACCATTATGGAACTACCATGGTTGTCTTAGATGGGTACGAAAACGAACCATGCACTAAAGACACAACTCATGAGGCGAAAAGGTTGTGTGTGTTGTTGGTGGAGGAAATCGGGAAAATATACAAATTTTGCGGAAAATATCTATCTTATATCCGGATGTAAAAATATTGAAAGATAAAAGAAAACGGAGAAGCAAAAAGGTACAGACGTTAACAAATTAAATAAATATGATTTGTTAGACAATCGCACCTCAAACGAATATGAGGATTGCTTACAAATCGGAAACTACAATCGGGGAAATTTAAAACTTGTGCCGAAGAACTCTTCAAACTCTTATTATATCGATGACACGTGTGTACATGTATTACATTATCTTGTACGCTTCTTAATAACAGTCTTAACCGTTGTAATTGATTGTGCACACAATATTTTATGTCCTGCCAACTTCGAGAATTCGACTCGTTATTGGCTTCGAATTCGATGCATCTCTCACATTCTGGCTTGCCAGGCACTGTCCTACTCGCAATTTGCTTCCTAAAATGAAGAACAACGGCCGACTTTTCTTGTTGCGACCAAGGGCATTTTTCTTTTGTCTTCCACGATTAGTTTGGGTAGCTACAGGCATTTCGTTAATATCAGTATCTGTATCTACAATGAATGCTGGATGCTAGACATGGAGTTAAGACTTTGATAGAAAATATTTACAAAAATATGATTTTGATTATTTATCTTAATATTTTGTATTAACTCTGCGCGTCCAGTTCTATTATGTTCAGTATGCAAATTTTATTATGCAAATATTCCTGAAATCAAAGGTTTGAAGCACAGTACACCTCTTGACCTTAACAAAATCCTACTGTCCTTTGCCTCCTTTGCTTCGGTTAACACTAAGCTTAGGTGCAACTGTTCTTTGTATATATATTGTCGTTGTACTGTTGGTGTATCGTTCTCACTCAATTGTTTTATCGTTTCAAAATAGTAAATTATGACTGTTCCATCTAAATGCGTCGCCTCCATAGTGAACCCCTCATAATTCACCACCGTCTCTTGGGTGGTTGTACCTCTGGTAGTAAAACTACTCATCTTGCACTTGTAAGTTATACTCTTTTACGCAAATGTAGACACAAATTCCTCCCTCTTCATTTCAATCACTTAGACAATTTTGGAGTTTTATGCTTTGCTTTTTTCACTATGTTGCACCAATCACTTTGAACATAAATAGTTTTTTTTCCTATTGGCAGATTCTATCACGCCAAAATCTTCATCATTGGGCAAGAATGAGCCTCGACGTCGTCAGATATAACCTCAACCCCTTGGCGATCGGGGATCGGAACAGGGTCGGCGTGTAGGCTCTCCAGGATGGCTTCCAGGTCATCCGTCTCTTACTCAATCCCTTGGAAGGCGGGGATCGGCAAAACCATGACTGGCACAGGCACAGCCAGGTTGCGTTAAACGTCATTCAGAATAGTCTAGAAGTCGTCTATGATGTCCATCTTCCGAACGCCTGGGCTCAACTGAAGTGGGGATGGTTATTGGGTCGTTTGGTGGACATATGGAGGGGGTAGTTCTTAGGAATTTTGGGAAAACATGATTTGTGTCTGGTCATATGAGGAGATTTGTTACATTTGTTACCGTCATCAACGCGATTTTGATAAGCTTCAACGCACTTAACGTGCAGCATCGATATGACCTCGCCGCCCCGCACCTTTTGGCTGCCACCTCGCCTCGCGCTGTCTGTTGCTCTCTTAGTTAGTTTGTTGTTCTTGTCTCAGGCGGACATGTTTTGTCTCCGCTCTACCATCTGTTATTGCTGGGTCTCCACAATGCATGGAGTTAGCTTCTGTTACGGCTGGGTGTGTTTTTAAGCAAGTCTGTGCTGTTATGTCATATAGCAGCGTTGTTTAACTCGTGAGTCTGTTCTGTTCTGACTGGAATAATTCATTTGTTCTTTATTCTGCCCTGCTTGTCGGGAAGCGTTCGTTATCTCAGTGTTGTGCTCTTTCTGTTCTTTCTGTACATCTAGTTGGGCACAGCACATTGTAGGTCTTGTACGAAGGAAACAGTGCCCTGTTACATCAAAGCAGTTCAATTTCCGTTAAAAAATATAATCTGCTCGCGGTAGGGAGAAGACATTCGCTAGGTCAAATCAGACTACAGCCACTGACTTGTAATTACCATCAACATTCTTAAACACAGCTCTATTGAAATCTCTTTCTCTTTTGCACTGCCTCTTGTTGTATTATAGTAACAGTATATTATACTGTTAATATGATTTCTTGCTCTTTAGTTACATTGTTATTTTCAGAATCCAAAACTGCATGTATTCATTTTAGACGTAATAGGGGAATCCACTTGCCACCAAATCTTAAAACGCTCGGACAAGACCCACATAGCTCGTGTTTTGGGCATGGTTTTCGATGAAAAGCTTAACATGGAAGCCCCATCTTTAACAATTAAAATCAAAATGCAATAGACTCTTGAATATTCTCCGTGCTCTCAGCAATACTCTAGACAAGCAATCCACTGCCAAGTTCGACGTAACGTCACGATGTACATCGCTACACATACAGAAATATCACTCACTACAGTTGAACTTCACTTCTAAGAGCTCATTTGTTACCGTCATCAACGCGATTTTGAAAAGCTTCAACGCACTTAACGTGCAGTTTCGATATGAACTCGCCGTCCCGCACCTTTTGGCTGCCACCTCGCCTCGCGCTGTCTGTCGCTCTCGCAGTTAGCTTGTTGTTCTTGTCGCAGGCGGACGTGTTTTGTCTCCGCTCTACCATCTGTTATTGCTGGCCTCCACAGTGCAAGGAGTTAGCTTCTGTTACGGCTGGGTGTGTTTTTAAGCAAGTCTTTGCTGTTCTGTCATATAGCAGCGATGTTTAACTCAAGAGTCTGTTCTGTTCAGACTGAAATAATTCGTTTGTTCTTTATTCTGCCCTGCTTGTCGGGAAGCGTTCGTTATTTTAGTGTTGTGCTCTGTGTGTCACGTGAATCCATAGATATTGTAATAATTGCGAAAATGAAATATCATCACGATAAACCTCACTACATATTTACATCTCTAAATCTCAATTTTTACACATCTTTGAGTACATGTGCTCCTAACATACATACGATTTTGAATAATTTCAATGCATTTAACGTGCAACATCGATATGACCTCGCTGCCCCGCACCTTTTGACTGCCATCTACACGGGCTACAGTTAGCGTGGCAGCAGCCTAGCCTCGCAGTCAGTCTGTAGTTCTTGACGCAGGCGGACGTGTTTTGCCTTCGCTCTTCGTTGTTGGCGTCTGTTTCTGCTGAATGTGTTCAGTTTAATGTCTGTTCTGTCCAGGCTGATAGGTTTTCTTCACAGTATACTCTGTCTTGCTTCTCAGCTAAGCGTTCGTTATCTCAGTGGTGTGCTCCGTCTGTTCTGTCCGCACAGGTTGTACACTTAATGTTTGGTCAGTGTTAGATTCTGTTCAGTGCAAGATAAGAGCCTTGACATACAACGTGGTTGCCTGGTTTCTGTGCTGGGTTTTTGTTTTATCAAGTTGTACATTAATTTATATAATTGTTTAAATAGCTAAGTAGGATTATCAAAGTCCTAACTTTGTGTTCCTCTCTTTTGGGCCATTAAATTAAAATTCGCAACCTTCTCGTGGTTTGGCCCGTGATTAGGGGAGTTTTTCCTTCTGTAACTAATGGCGAGCTCTAGGTCGTCTTCGGGAAAATTCCCCTTCCCTTCGACTACCTCCCCGACGGCGACAACAATGACAACACGGACGGATGATGACACAGACGGAGACGACCACGAAGTGGGGGAACCCCTGCCCTCCCCATATGCTTGTGGCTGGTTCTGACCAGCACAGGCCTGACCACCCCTTGTCCCCCCGCGTCATCCCTTACGTTCCTCCCTTCGTCTCGATTAGCCAAGTTGCATAAATATGAGACGTTAAGCAATATCCAATCTATCAATCAATCTGTTGTTTTATTTATTTTATTTTATTGTATATTTTTTCATAGTTCTTCACACGGCAGCTTCTTTGGGCGTTTGATTCCCGATAGTAGGGAGGCACTTGACTTGGATGAGACCGTGATCTCCTTCCAGGCCATCGGGACTAGCTCCGATGGACGGCTAGCTCGGGGCCACAAACACACCGTGAACACACTCTTGAACTGTGCTGCCGGTTTTGCTTTCATACGCAGCCGCAGCTACTGCCCTTTGCTCGTTGTCGATCCCATACTGAATGGTCTTTGATGACAAAGGCTTTGCGTACATCTCTTTTACCTGTGATACGGTTGAAAAACGTTTAGTATGTGCATAAAGGGAAATTTAATTCATTCGTTATTCGAATTCAGATTTTTCATAAGAATTCGATTATAAGATATGCGTATTATATACAGTGTCGAAACTTACCTGATTGCGGCATATCGTGTAGGGCCGTCGGTTGCAAATGACGCCAAATTTATAAGCTGTTATTCTATTTCTGCGCGCTTCTCGCTACTTGGGATTCTCACGCTGACCTACAGTGTCTCTCTAACGCAGCACTTTTCTCTGTGTATTTACTTGCTGTTGTAAACTCTTCAACAACTCTTCCATCCTGAAGTTAAGCTGACATTCGTCTGCGTCGATGTCGGCTGCATCGGGTCCATAGTCCTTCCCAGGACCAGCATTTGCGTCGCAACGTTTCCTGCTCGGATTTGGTTTAGAAAACTTGATATGACGCTTGGCCCCGACTCTTTCACGCCTGTATAAAACACGCTTCAAGCTGAATCCTGGACTAATCTTTTTTAGTTTTCTCCACGGACTTAGATGCCACTTAGGTCCGCATATATGGCATAGGCCGGCACCCATACAGGCGTATGTGTAGCCACCATGAAGTTGTGAGGTTCTTCCGTTTGCCTCCAGTCATTTGCGCTACTAGTCCCATGTAACGTTCGGCCTGGTTTGTAGTGACATTCTGCACAAGCCTATCGGCCTCTCTAGCAAGGCCGTCCGCTAATCGCTGAACCTATTATAATTATCATCAATTTTGAAATAAGAATCGTTTCACTGCCTTCCATCCAACTTTATCCCGGAGGTATTAGAGGCCCAACACGCCCCCGTTTGGTGTGAAAGACCCCCAACAATAGTGCCCCAGACGAAAATTTTGAAAATAGGTTTTTGCCTTTGCCCTTGCCCTAGATATATTACTAGACAGCCTCTGACATGGCTCAGACTTGTGACGGCGTAATTATATGCCCAATCAACCCCTGATACGTTGTTTTTATAAATAAATATAAATAAATAAATAACATAAATCCGTATTTAGAGTCATTCAGTCACACAACTGCGTTACGTTAAGCTTATTACTGTTTTAAATGAACGTGTGTAAACATTTGTAGGTCTAATATTGTCAGATCATAGCCTCAATCAGCACATGTTGTCACACTTTACATTAAATCATTATCATCAGGTAGATGAAGATTATTGTTGTTGATTGAGATTGCTGTGTGCGTTCTCCCGATTAGTACGCCGTTCTTGTTACGAGCCAAAGATGAAAAATTATAACAAACTGGACACTTGAAATTGGAATATGGCTCATCAAAGTATTGTTTCCACAGTTACATGATGTGTGATGATCATGATTTTTTTAATGACAATGTATCACTTTGGTCGCTTTTTTCATCCAATAACACTACCGGTTCCCACTCGAACACCGAAGTTAAGCAGAATCAGGCGTGGTCATGGGTAGAGTGGGTGACCGCTCTTCCCTGAAACTCACGTATACCGCTGGTAAGAGCAGATGGAGGGTTCGAAAGCTATTGTAACGGCTTCGTTCTCCTCGACGTCTGCTCGGCAGTCCGGGTTAGTGGAGGAACCTACATGACTGTCAAAGTTACACCGTCCTTTCGGATGGGACGTTAAGCCGTTGGTCCCCTTGGTACTTTTCGAAAGGAGTAGGCTACGTGCCGGTACCGGGTTTCCCCTCCTCCCTTCTCTTCATACTTCATCCTCATCTATCACCACTCATCGTCTCGATTAGCCAAAGTGCATAAATATGAGACGTTAAGCAATATTCAATCAATCAATCCAACAACACTAGTGGAGATGTCTTCAAAATTACTTGCTTATATTTAACACTGGCGTCATGATGTCCGTGCTAGCACTTATCTTCATTCTGTTGAGTGACTCCAACTTCCTAATCTCAGCTTCATGGTTCTCGTGCACACACTCTCCACTAACATTAACAATGAAATGTCCACAAATTGCAATGTTTGTACCACTTGCGGATTCACAACGATAATATTTCTTATTCCTGTACTTTGCTTTAAACCTGAAAATAAAATTGTTTTCGATGAGTTTCAAACCATTACCTTTCGCAGGAATAAACGAAATAAACTCCCCTTCTATACTTTACTTTGTCAAAATGTGATGTATAATATATGCAACCATGTAATATTGTTAGTGTAAATTATTAACATGTAATAACACTGCTTTATAACACCAAATTTTTACTCAGAAAACTATATTGAACGAAATATAATAGGTGTTGTGATGCTGTTCCTAACTGTAACACCACTAAAACGATACTGGTTGTGTCAGTCGTGATTTGTGCTGCTATTGGCCAAGGAGGAAATGTGATTAGTTTCAATATTTCAGATAATACTGTCTGGAACACAAAATGCCCCCACCTCTAGCTATGAGAATCTAATCCCTACCTCCACTTCCTGAAGCATAGAATGAGCATTTCACTTTCTGGTTACTGTCTCGTTATGTGTCTTGGATTAGGCTTGTTCATGTATTAAGAGTTCTTCATATATGTTAAATCTTTCACTAGGTAAAACTAGTATTATAGGCGATCAGACTCTGCCAGTCCGCTATATTACAGTTCTAAAGCCGAACCATGCACCACAACAAAGGTTCTCTTGATGCGGCATTCCACATTTTAGAGACTTTCTTTAACTTGTTTGAGAGATTACCTAAAGACAATTAAAGTTACAAATGGGATTACTACTAACATGGTTACTTTAAACAATACAATTACAAGTTAGGATGTAATGTCTCTCAAATACAGTTGTGACAGATAATCACACACATAATCACACAAATAATCAAATAACAAGTTGTTACATATGACAACAATTTATGATTTACACACAAAATACAATAATGAAAGTTTGTTTTGTTTAATTAATTCTACACACTCTTAAACAAATTTTTATACCATATGGTAATAGTGTAGATAATAGTGTAGACCTATTTAGGCTTTACAAGCAAAGTTACTTCATGACAAAATCCTTAAACCTTTTAGGTACCTTTCTTACCCTGCCACTTACACAAGGTTCAGATCTATTTACTTCCGCTTGCATTCCCAACGTTATACTCTCATCTACTTCCGCTTGCATTCCCAACGTAATACTCTCATCTCCTACACCCTCTTTTGATTCTACCCCTACCTCATCTGGGACTAGTTCAGTGTTAAGTCTGAACTGGTTGCTGGATGGCATTGAATCGCGTCTGTTTCGCCTCAAAACAGATCCAACCTCTCTCTTTACCAAGTATGATCGAGGCGTGTCATGCCTTGACACTACTATAGCCGGTTCCCAGACTTGATCATTCCTAATGAGAATAGGTCAATTCAGACAAGGGTTTAGCCTGTTTGTTATGGAAATACTTTTGTGTATCTTGCAAAGTTTTGAGTGTTTCCATGACATTAACCTGTGTCGCTGGTTGCAACAGCTTAGAGATGGTAGGTATTTTAGTTTTAAGTTGTCTACCCATGAGTAACTGCGATGGAGAAAATGTTGTGCCAGTTATTGGTGTAGTTCTATACTCTAGTAATAAGAGATAAACATCAGTACCCAAATGGTCTGCTTTCTTCAACATATTTTTCGCCAATTTCACACCATTTTCAGCCATACCATTTGATTAGGATACCTTGGACTCGAGGTTATAGTTAGGTCATAATCTTGAATTCCGTGGCAACTTTTTCGCAAAGATGGTTTGACGATTGATTTGACTACAAGAGACCATTTAGAAAAGAATAAGCCCCCATGTCCCTCCCAAAAATCCCGGCAATTTTTACTAGAGGCCAAAATCCAATATGGCTGCCGGGCACACTCATGAAAAATTAAATTTTGAACCAGATTGATTGAATATTGCTTAACGTCTCATATGGATGCAACTTTTTAGAACCAGAGCAAGTAGAATCATGTACAAAGACATTTTTTCGTTTAAACTGACCACAAGGATTCTGAATATAATATTAGTTTGGCGCTACGACGCCATTTTGAACCAGAAATACAAGATGGCCACCGGCACCATTGTGGAAAATTAAGTTTTGAACTAGAGCATCTAGAATCAAGTACAAATACACTTTTTCTTGTAAATAGACCAAAAGGATTCAGAATATGACGTTAATTTGTCGTTACAATATCATTTTGATTCATAAATCCAAAATGGCGGGCCATCAAATTCCAACTCGAAACCTTCTCGTGGTTTGGCCCGTGATTACGGGAGTTCCTCTCCCTGAAACTAATGGCGAGCTCTGGGTCGTCGTCGGGGAACACCTTCCCTTTGACTACCACCCCGACGGCGACGACAATGACAACACGGACGGATGATGTCTCAGACGAAGACGACCACGACGAGGGGGAACCCCTGCCCTCCCCATACGCTTGTGGCTGGTTCTGAGGCCTGTCCACCCCTTGTCCCCCCGCGTCATCCCTTACGTCCCTCCCTTCGTCTCGATTAGCCAAGTTGCATAAATATGAGACGTTAAGCAATACCCAATCAATCAATCCAAAATGGCCGCCGTCCAGTGTAGCAAAATTTTACGTTTGTACTTAAGGCAAGTATTCCACAAGGATCTCTTACTCTACCAACCAAGTTTTGTAAGCTGTTGTAGCAGAGGTGATTTATGTCACAAGCATGACGGTCACAAGCATAACACAGTTTACTTTTGTTATGGCCTTGATTTTCAATAAAAAAAGTTATTTCACATAATTATTTTTTACTTTCCTTCATCCTCTCATGTTAATGTATTATTATCCGTAAGCCACTTGATAAAAGAGTTAATTGTGTAAGGAGAAAATGTCAAATAAATATTTGACCAACTTCCTAATGTCGATTTTCCGTCGCAAGCATAACGCCACTAAAACTGCTGTTGTTCTCAATGATTAAGAAAAGAGCGATATTGCTGGAAGTAATTAATTAGTAATTATTATGTATACACACATTTGGTAAAAAATTAGACTTCTTCTAGTTGACGATCAATGAGAAAACAACATGAGTAATGGTAAAAATGCTTCCGAATGTCACAAGGGTAATTATTTTTTACGGCTCCGTGTTTTGTAGGTGGGCCATGACGTCCTTCTTAAATGCCAAACTCTCTTTGGTTGTTGTTGTAGAGACGTTAGGCGGTGCTGTTGACTTTTGAGTTTGAGTTGAGTTTACTGTCAAGCCATGATGGAATTTTAAACCAGCTTGGACAAATGCAATACTTGCTACTTCTTCCAAGGCTAGAAAGAAGTTTGCCTGTATTGCCCTGGTTGCCTCCGTTACCCCTCGCCGATCTCCGTTGGTGTATAAAGTGATTAGTTCTTTTCTCAGGTTTACAACCTTATCCCAATAAGGTGAACTTCCATACTTGGGTATCTGCTCGGGCAAAGGTGTGGTGAATCTCCACGGCATTCTCGAAGCGTATGTTAACTCGAGTTCATTAATTAATTTAATATTTTGGCACTGCATAAAAATCACTGTCGCCCATTTGTTTGTAAAATTTGCCCCACATTTCGTTGGTTACAATAAAATACAATTATATCTAGTATGGCCTTGATTTCATATTCATCTAGAATTTCTAAATTTAATTGTGTTTTTTTTAATCACAAATAAGTCTGGTTGAAAGGGTGACCGGGAGTAAGCTTCTAGATGTGTAGTAGACGGTACTCGCAAGAGCCGTCGACGGCTTCTCTTTCAACGTAGCCGAGTTCTTGAACGCTTCAGGTGCTCGGCGGGGGAACCCGCCCAGTATTCCGAGTTCAAGATAAATGGTGACAGGCGCCTGAGGTGTCGGACCAGGATTATTCCTAGACTAGTAACCAAGCCTAGTCGCTGAAGTCTGACTGGGGGCAACCCCAGGAGGGCATCGCCTGGGTTGGTGGGGAACTCCCCACCACGAAGGGGACGCGGCGGCCGGCGTTTGAAGTGTTGATCCTGGGGTCTTCATGGACCCCAGATATAAGTATCCAAGCCGTGTCCCGCCACCCAGTGTTTTGCACGGTCGGGGGTGGAACGAAGGGTGTATTATGGACAAAGCCTCGATGATTCCCTCCATCACTCAAACCTAATTTACGTTCACCACCTCTGGAAACTGGAATGCATCTATAACATTATAAATTATTTGATTATTGTGAATGTTCAGTTTGATTAACTGAGGGCATAAGCCGGGCCTATACCTCAAATTTACATTTTGACTACTTTGAGTTGCCTAATGTAGGACTAGAATCAATTACTTCCAAGAATTTAAGACCAATTCCCTTCGTAGCACAACTTTATAGATACGGTACCTCAATGATGCTGATATGAATGAACTTTAGCCCTACTGGTACGCACAATTGTCACAGTCGGCAAGAGTCGGCACTCTGCCACACTGCACAGTGATGTTTGTAGCTATTGGCCTTGTTAGGTGGTATCGTCGATGACTGTACGACAAATTTTGCACTATTAATACTGCTGACTGTACGACTATCCACTCCGTAATAAAAATCACTAGGCTAAGGCCTACTATATTAAATATTTACAAGGAGGCAACTAGGCCTAGGGTACCTACACAAATAAATATACACAGGAATGCAATAAAAACCCACCTTCATTGAAAAACACTGAATCTGCTGCCTCGAACCACATGCTATTATATAAGAGAATATGGGCACTGATAACCTTAGTGCTGTGTGCCCTTAAACCCTAACTAACTAAGTTCACTGTTGGTGTTCAATTTTGCAAACAAATACTTTTTCTGCCACATCCTTAATCAGGTTTATTAATTTATTTTCCAAAAGACAGGTATATTTACTTATTTTATGCCATAGGCTACTTACACGTATGATTTGTATTCTATTTAAATTGGATTTGCTTAGTAAAGATGTTTATTTAGGGTTGCCACACACACTGAACTTTACACTGCCACCATGTTTGTGTGGTGGTGGTGGTGTCTGACACCGTGTACCTTATTTTACAACATCAGCAATGAAAACCACAATAGCAATAACAAATTATTAATCAACAACTCAAGAACAATAAAATTGAAATTAATCAAAACATTAACCATTAACCTGATGGGCCATCTAATTCCAACTCGCATACTTCTCGTGGTTTGGCTCGTGATTAGGAGAGTTTTTCTCCCTGAAACTAATTGCGAGCTCTGGGTCGTCGTCGGGGAACTTTCCCCTTCCCTTTGACTACCTCCCCGACGGCGACGACAATGACAACACGGACGGATGATGACACAGACGGAGACGACCACGACGTGGAGGAACCCCTGCCCTCCCCATACGCTTGTGGCTGGTTCTGACCAGCACAGGAATGTCCACCCCTTGTCCCCCTGCGTCATCCCTTACGTCCCTCCCTACGTGACCTACGTGAGACCCTACATTCCGAGGCCTTTGCGCTGTTTCCGCTGCCAGAGGTTTGGACATTCTCGGGAGTTCTGCAAATCCAAACAACTCTGTGCAGTATGCTCCGGGGGGCCCATGAGTCTGAGCAGTGTCCGTTTGTTTTTTGAGGCCTTGTGCATTGACTGTCGAGGCCCACACCCTGCGTCATCGGTCGGGTGCTCAAGGTATGTGGAGGAGAGCGGCATCCGGGAGCTCAGAGCTCGGGAAGGTGTTTCCATTCAGGAGGCAGGGAGGGGGTGCCGAGGGTCTGCTGCCCCGGTATTCGGTGGATCCTTTGCTGATTCTCTTGGAAGCAGGCCATCAGGTTCGACGTTTGTTCAGAGTGCAGTGGTGTCCAGGGAACTGGGAGGCACAGAGGAGGCGAGGGGGGTTGCGATGCAGGAGAAGCGTGGGGGGCGAGCGTCCGGACCGATCCAGTATTGAATGAGCTCCTTGATGCTGTGGGGGCCCTCAAAGATACAATAGACCGCCAACAGCGGCTCTTGGACGGGCAGGAGGGGCGTATCCAACAGCAGAGCGTCGTGACGGGGGAACTTGTGTCAAAGCTGGACCGTACTCCTTTCGTCTCGATTAGCCAAGTTGCATAAATATGAGACGTTAAGCAATATCCAATCAATCATCAATCCGAACCGAAGGAGGGCAGGAAATGTAGAGATGGAGGTGAGGGAGTTCCAATAGATAAGGTGTTGGCAATTGCTCAGCAGGCTTCACAGAAATAAAGGAAGTCGCGCGGCAAACTGGATAGAAACACAAAACTGCTCAGTGAGGGAGAGGATCCGGGCAAGAGAATCGGATCAGGGGGGTTCAAAAAGAGAGTGATTGATTGATTGATTGATTGATTGATTGATTGAGGTCTTTATTAAGGCGGGATTAAGGCTAGTGAAGCCTTATCTTCCATCCAACCTGATTTTAGAGCTACATAAACTACAAAAATAATTACATTTAATTGTAACAGCTTATCCTAGATATTAAAGTAAACAATGAATATTTCATATGAATGAAGAAATGAAACTATATAAACAAAATACATGTATTAGGTTACTTACATAATAATGAACTTATATTACTGTTATAGAACTAAGTTGTGTATGTGCGTTGTTAGCACAAATCAATTTTTTAAAGAAAATATTGGTCCGCGTGTAATTCAACTTAAAATATTTATATTATTAAAATACACAATCATTCACACATCTCATTCATTCCTAAGAGTATATTGCAACCAAAGATTAGGTGCAATGTCATTACTGTAGAAGGGAGATAAATTCATATCACTACTCAATACTACTGATTATCAAAATAAATAAAACAACACAATGCAATGTACGTTACATTTTATTAGAAGATGCATTACATAGTTAATATTATGAGAAATTAGATTAGAGGTTGGTTAATTTAAGTATAAGTAAATCAGGCATGGGAGAGGCTTTGTAGAAGATATAACTTGTTAGTTTCGTTCTTGAAAACATTATAATTTGTTATATATTCATCCCTTATAGTAGTAGGGAGAGCATTCCAAGTTCGAATGGCGTTTAAGTTCAATGCGCCCTCGAACATTTCTTGTTCCATTTCTTCGTCTGGTAAAATTTGTTGTTTGAAACACCCTTCCTCCGTCCATAGAATAAAATTACAGTAATCTGCCTTCCTGCAAACTGTGTTTGGATTTGGTAATAGAAGGAGTGGGCCTTACCTCACCATCAACATTCGTCAGACACGACTTTTTATTCTGTGCCAGGTTATCAATTGTTTTAAAACAGTATGGGCATTTAATCTCCATCATGCCTTCCCCACAACATGTACATTCAGTTTTACCATTTGGAGGTGTGTCTATGAATGTATATTCATAGGAAACTTGGAAACCACACCCAGATACGACGTCATCGTGTGTATCCATCATGTGCCTTTTGTAGATACTTTCTCGTGGTTGCAACCCCAGTTTGTGGCTTTGCAGTGGAAAGTGCGGTCCTAGTTACCTTAGTTGAAAATAATTGAAGAAATGAAGTCAATTGGATATGTGCAAAGATTTGATATGTGGTAGCCAAGATATGATCAATTAAATATCTAATGACAAAACCATAGCGAAAATAAATTTATTTAATAATAGTTCTATTTAAAATGTAAAGTATCTGTAAACATGTAATAATAAGATGGTCGACTCTTACCTAATGCAAATTGGAGAGAAACACAACACACACTACACAGTACAAGAATCTGTGTAAGAATGACTGTGAGCCCTCTCATGTCTTCAGGTGGACCGTAAATCTGGTTTTCATTTGTGCAATCGCCACCAATCAGATATTGATGGGGCGGGGTTTGCTTCCTCTACCTACCCACATCCAGGCACCATCACGTTTTTACCCGGTAATCAAATAATAGCGAACTTAAATTTGGAAAAAAATCTTTCTATGAAGTTATTCATTTTTTGAGGGTGCGTTTGTGTAAATCGGACAACCATGTGAAGTTTGCTGTGTATGACAATCAATCGATGACATGTAAAATTTTGTCATAACTTCAACTAAGAAATTTTGTAGGCCTAATTATTGAACTAACAAAAAATCGCCTTTACTTATTACTATCATAAATATATTAAGTAGACCTTATTATGTTATGCAAATTACCATCCTTATAGTGATGTTGTTTTTCATTCATTTTATTATTAATTTTACTGTGAATATAATTAATTTTGGGCCTAACCCATGTTTGGAGAACTTTTGTAAATAATAAGCTACGTTATTACTTCCTACTTGTACTGTTCAATTAATTAGGACAAAACAAATCACTCACTCGTCACTCCTGCATGTAACTGTTAACACTTGCTCATTCAAAATCAGGAAATTAATTCCATTATCTCTTGCTCGCGCAAGCACCTTTCACTCTCATAAGTATAGTTAGGAAGTTGTTGGTTCGATTCCCCGTAAAAGTACATCACCCGAAAAATAACACTCTTGGTTTGTTTTTATTAGGTGTCCATTCTTTAAATAGCTTAAAATTGTATAAATAATTACGACTTAAATAATTAGCCACAACGCACAACACGGGGTTTTCTTCCTATACTTTCAAATTAGATTATAAAAGTAAGTTTACCTATGAGAAAATTGTTCGTTCTTCGATCAATCGGTTATTTTTATCGATTAGTGGATAGTAGACAAATCATCGATATTCGGTTGTGAATCGATTAATCGATCGGTAATTGATTGTTTATTTCCCTTTTAAAACATTCAGCAAATATATTTCGCGTTGAAAGATTTTAAGATGCGTAATAATGATAATTTTCGTGTTAATCTATTCAGTGTATTATTATTGTTAGTGCAATTTAAATGACACGTATAGAATATCAACGATAAGTGATTTCACTTATTTTCAAATTAGTTAAGAATCGAGTATCGTTGGATTGGACAAAAATCGATTATAGTAATCGATGTCAACGACAACCCTAATAAGAATACTTACCTACATTACATGATGCATTCTTACAAAGATGAAATCATATTTGCCAGATTAAGCTCGCCTCTAGTTCCAAGGGTTGAAGACTCTTGTACTAACAGGTCACACCACGGGAAGGTAGCGAGTTGGACTTTAATGACCTAAGGTTACACGCCAAGTCGTGTAACCCCAACATTCGTAATGTTGTTTTCGTATATAATCGACAGCTGCAATGTTAGCTTTGCTTTTTAGTGAATGCACAATGCCAGTGCTAACAGACTGCCATGAATTTGCCATAAAAATTATAACATTTTATGGATTTATTTGTTGTTTATTCTTGGGTTACTATACACTTTAGTATGCCTACTATATAATTATCACCCGCATACATTATGTGTTTACGATAATGACAAGGGTACTCCAGCACGACTGCATTATAGCGAACTACATTTGCATATGAAATGTAGCTAGGTCTTGTCTGGTATATAGTTTACTGTATAGATTTAACTGAATTCTCATTACATTGTTGTAGATGGAAGTTTCAGTGTGTAAGGCGCCACAGCACAGAGGCAACTCTCATTTCATATTCAATTATATAGTTACTTGTCGTCAGAACATTATGGGCCTTGCATTACGCACTTGCATTAATGTGAGTAGTAACACGTGTTTCCACGTAAGCAAATGCCCTATTGTGTACATAGTAACAAATTGTTAAACAAATAAAAATTATCGATTTACTATTTGAACTGCCAATATTATTGTCAAATTGATAGAAAAGTCTGCAATAATATTATTACATTTTATTGCTATAGCGATCAAATTTACGTAGGCACGCAAATTGAGCAAATAATCCCTCATAACCAATTACTTTCGAGTGCATGGTGGTTGCTTATATTAACTACTCTCCCTGTTCAATATCTCAATCTCACATAGTGGACATATACATTCTGTTTTTTTTTTTCCATCATTTTCATTATACAAATGAATGCATTTTTTTGGGAGACATGGTAAATGAAACCATCTGTTGCACATGTCACAGTCTATCCAATACGCACTCACATTGACGTTATGTTCTCCACAAAGGTAGCACAAATTTATCACATTTGCTGCTCCCTCGAGTAGCATAGTTTGAAAAAATGATCTTAAATTGTCTGCGTTTATTGTACCGTATTGTTCAAATCTAGTGAGTGTCATTAAAATGTACAGAAGCACATATACACCGCAGTTATACGCATCGTTCTGCAGTGGGTATTCAAAATGTTTTAATTTCCACTCATCTACTACGTGAGAACATGGTACCTTAACATTTTTATTGTTTTTTGTCAAGAATGATTTGATTTTTTTTTAGATATTGTATTACTTTTCTGTCTTCCATTTTTCCTAGAGGATCGAGAACAGAAAATTCACAACAATCGATGTTTGCTATTATCAGGATCCAATGCTTGCCCTGAACATTATAAGGCATAAATATTATACCTCTGTTCTTCAATCGAATAGGTGATATAATCTCTCTCATAGTGATATTGTTATCAAACAATCTAGATGCAAGACAAGATTTAATCAATTGATTTCTGCCTATTACCCCGTTTGACTTAATAACTAAAAAGGAACAAGCATTTATCACATTGTCGGTGAGCCACATGTTACGTTCATTATCTTGACCTGCTGTCAAAAAATTGTAATCCAAAAAAGTTAATTTCAGTTTGGCACCTTGTTCCTCGCCTTGTTTATACAAACCGATTGTGTAATATGACAATCTACTTTGTCTCCTATAGTACAGTGTATCACGAACAAGCTTATTACTAAAGAATTCTAATCTGACCGCCCTGTCATTAGGCTCACCACGACCGCATTCCATTCTTTTCTGGAATTCTGTGTACGCAAATTCCTTATTGCATGTTCATTGTAGCGTTGCTTGCTACTTGCTGTTTTACGAGAGGTTAGATCTATGTTGCTACTGGTTTAACAACGTTTCGTCCATGCGATGTGATGGTTGGCTGGACGCAAAACTACTTTCTTGTGCATTAGCAGTGCAA
>JAMZAV010007104.1:0-34652 GCA_024449915.1 Sweltsa coloradensis | reverse complement strand
TCTTCCCCCATGGAATGTGTAGGCCCCATCACACCCCCTTATGCTAAATTGTATCCCAAACTGATCAAAATTTAAAAATTTTTCTTGTTTGTCAGGTCGGGTTCGATAAGTTTTATTCACATTTACGTGTTTTTTCTTTTAGTCCTTCCATATTATTCTTAATTTTTTGATTTCTTATAATTACTTATTTAATGATTTTTTTCGGTTAACGTTCTGTTTGTTGGTTGTCAAAAAATTTTTCCCAAAAATTTCTCTTTTTCCATAAATCCTTTCGAAAAATGTTAAATTAATAGTTCAAATGGGATATCTCTATCGTCATTTTTCTTAAAACTTTTTTTTCATAAAAAATTGCTTTAAAACTGATGCGCCATGTAAACTTTTAACTGTCAAAAATAAAATTTTTAGTGACATTCTTTGTCCAAAAACTAAATAGAAAAACTTTAAAACTCATTTGTAACCATAGAAACTGGATAATGCCTGTCCAAATAAAATTTATCCCCCAATGTCCTTTTAAAAAAAATATTTCACATACAAATGTAGAACTTACTTACTAATAATGGAGCTGCAAACACAGTCTTGAATCAATCCATAGGTTACAATCCATGTGGATTTACAAATGTTAAACCATAAAAAACTTTTTTAAACATTTTTTTATGCAGACCCAATTTTTTTTTATAAACAGCTAAAAAAGTATAATAATAAAATTATAAAAAAGTGACCATTCCCGCGGACGAGACCGGGGGGCCCGTCGTCCCGTCTTTGGGTCTGCTTTTTTCCCCTTTTCCCATTTTTTTTGGCGTGACCGAATTTGGGACGAACAGGGGTTTTTTCTCCCCTGCCTCCACATTTAAAATCTATTGTGATGAAAAAATGTATTCAGCGAAAATTTTTTTAAAATTGCTGTATTAAAATGAGGGTAAAGGGTTGGGCTTGCGCTTGCCCCAACGGGGCGAAATGTCTTACTTCTTTTTATCCAACTGGGGAAAAAATAAATGCTTGGCTAAACTTCTATACCCACGATTCACAGCCAAAAATTTTTGAGGAGAGCTTGGCTGCCGTTTTTTTTTTTTTTTTTTTCAATTTTTTTTTTTTGGGGGGGGTATTAACTCCCAAAAAATTTTTGTGTTTTCCAAAACACTTTTAAAATTTTAAAATTTTGAAATTGAAAGGAAAATTTTATTAACCCTATTTGGCCTATACCGATTTTATTATCAATTATTTTAGTTTTGCCATTATTTTGCTCATTGTTTTATAAGGTTTAAACCCACAATAATGAATAAGATATCAGTTTTGGTGCAAAAACATTCCCCTGGGAATTTTTATGTCCCGTACAGGGGGGTTTTTTTTTCGCATTATTTTTTCTTGAACTCCTCTTCGCCTAGCCCTTTTTTATAATTTTTCACCACACTTACACTTTTTGTAGAGAAAACGTTTTACTGGGGGTTTTACTACTGGGTGTTTTTTTGGTTTTTTAATAGCAAAGATATTGATCACGCCCAACGGCAAGAAAGGGGAATTTCACATTAAGTTTTCAATATGTATCTTCAAACGGTAACGAACGAGTAAAAAACTTTCCCTTTTTTGGTACACCCCCCCCCATAACTGACTCAATGTCAAACAATTTTCCGTCAAAAAATGACAGTGCCCCTTGATCATTACTTTCTTGATTTGGGACACTTCCTTTTTGGTTTTGTCAACCATGCCAATTCGTAAAAACATAGATCTTGAAACACAGTTTCCCCGCTTTTAGTAAGGGCTTAAAAAGTTATCATCTACTCCTGAAATTAATGTTCGATTTTATAACAATAATATGGAAAATCAAATTTTGGTGAATACTATTAGGGGTATAAATACGATCCAGTCATAGTGCTATAACTAGGAAACGCTTAAGTCCCGCCCGTTGTTTGGTGAGCGAAATTGGGCTTGAAGCTCCCATGTGTTTGGGGTTTTTTCTGTTGTTCGGTAAAAAAATTATTACTAATTTTCAAGATTTTTTTAAATTTAATTTAAATTTAATAAAAATCCCCCTTTTTTTTTTAATTAAATATAATTTAAAAAAAAAAAAACCAAAAAATTTTGGGTTTTTTTAAAAAAAATAATTTCGATTGCGCTCAAATTTCACACGAATATTTAAATCAAAAAATTTAAGGTTCTGTAAAAATTCATTAAAAGGGGAAAAAGCATATAGGTGTTACGTAAAAAGAATTGTTTAAAAAAAAGTAAAACCCCGAAAAATTTCGATTTTCAAAAGAAATTTTTCGATTATACTCAAATTTCACAAAAATACTTATTCAAAAAATTTATGGTTCTGTGAAAAAATCATTTAAACAAAAAAAGCATGTAGGTGTTAAAAGTCAAAGATTTTTTTAAAAATCAAAAAAAATCAAAAAATTGCGTTTTTCATGAGAAATGTTTTTCCCCGTTTGCGCAAAAAAAACGGGGCATTTCCCTAAGTTAAAAGATTTCAATGGTCTGTAAAAAAATTTCATCGCAATTGGAGTATCGGTTGACCGGGAATCGTGTTAACAAACAGAAAAAAATACAACAGAAAAAAAAGAAAAAAAAAAAATTCGAAAAATTGCGTTTTTAAATGAAAATATCTTTCGATTGCGCTCAAAACCGGGCAGTTTTAAGTTCGGTTTAAAAGGCCTCCGAAATTTCTCGCAATTTGGAGTATCGGTTTACCCGGGAATCGTGTTAACAAAAAACAAAAATACAACAAAAAAAAACAAAAAAAATCGAAAAAATCGTAAAATTGAAATTTTCATGAAATAATTTTTCGTTGTTTTTCGAATCGTGCAGTTCTAAGTTCAAGATTTCAAGGTCTCCAAAAAATTTTTTCATCGAAATTGGGTTATGGGTTTTAGCCAAAATCGTGTTTCACAGACCCCCAAATACAAACAAAAAAAAAAAAAAAAAAAATCCCCGATTTTTTTCTCCAGTGTAGAGAATTAAAAAATTTTCGCTTCGCTCGCTACGCTCGCTACGCTCACCAAAAAAAAATATTTTTTCTTGATTTATATCTGGTGCCTTAGGGGCCGCGCCCAAACCGGTGCCTATACCTCAGGGGACCTTATACGCAAGCGATTTGAGGTGATTTTTTTTTAGATCCATTTCTTTTGAGTGTGTAAGGTTTTGGGGTGTATTTTTACAAGTTTTTTTTTTTTTGTGGGATAACAAACACCCAAAATTTTCTCTAAGCCGGAACAAAACAAAAAAACGTTGTGTACTGGTACAGTAGCATACAACCAACGGACTTTAAATTCCAAATTTTTATTTACAGTGTTGGCCACACTATTCAGTTTTAAAAATTCCATCAATGAAACCGCTCTGTTTTAAGAATTATTATTTTGTGTGCAAGACTGCGATAGCTTTGTTCCCCCCATTTTTTGCTGTCGATTGACAAAAAACATAACGAAATGTTCAATTGACCTGAAATTAACATAGCATTTTTTAAAAATTACCAGCTAAATCACCAAGACATTCCCACATGGCCGAAGGTAAAGTATGAGCGGGGTTTTTGGGGGCCCTTTTATATTCACAATGTGCTCGTCGCGAAGCGGAAGTAAATAAGAAAGCGCAGCCGAACAAAAAGCATTCTGCATATTCGGCGACCTTCGTATAATTATCTGTGCATTGAAGTATTTTAACACATGTGACAGCTGTTTTTAAGACTGATAAAAACAAAATTTTTTCAAAAGTTCTCGTAAATTGGCATTGAATATCAAAGTAAAATTTTAAAAATCCATTTTTTTCGTTTGTGCACAAACCTAAAAGTGACATATTTTTATTATTTTTGTTTCCCCGAAAAAAATTCAAAACTTCCTAAATGAATATTTTGTATCATAAAACTTATATTATTTCTATTATGGGAAGTTTCAGCATTTGTAAGGTAGCGTCAAAAAAGTATAGGGCCCAAAGTTTTTTACGTTTTTTACACACAGCGCGCCCGGCCCCCCACCCAAAAACATTTAAAAATACCGCAAACCCCTAGAGAAAATGATTTTTCCCTTTGGGAAGGGGGGAACTTTTTCTTTTTTTTACTATAAAGTATTTCGAGGGGCAATTTTTTTAAAACATTTTCTTTTTTCCCTGCCGGTATATTAAAAAATCCAGGTCCTTTTTCACTAAAAAGCAAAACCCGGTACAAAAACGTAATTTTTTTTTTAGTTTCCCTTGGGACACCGGTACAAGTGTTATGAAAACGGTACGTACCGTCAAACCGGGGGTCACCTGATTTATTCTTCACTACATAAAATTTATGCGATTAATAAATAATGTCAACATAAAAATTTCTTTATAGTTTTAATTTCTCATGAACATCAAACAAACGGTGGATGCGTGCTTTTCAAAAAAAATTTCCTAGAAACAAAAGCACCCTTTTTTTTTTATTTTGTTTCAATCTGTACCTAGTTCCCAAAAAACAATCTTTTTTTTTAAATTTGCTATGGGTTTCTGTCGTCATGTTACGAAAAATTATATGACATAAAAAAAAAAGTAAGTTTTTACTGGTAGGGTCACTGGGAGGGCTCGACATTTCGTTTACGGGGTAGGGGCCCACCTCACGATGGGGATATCAACTTTATGACGTCAAAGCTTTCCGTTATCGGGTTTCGTACTGCCCATCCTAACGCACAAAGCGGAACTCTGTGCAGCCCTCAATCCCCATTTTTTGGGGCCCATTCTGAGCCGTTTTGGTAACTTTTACTGATGTAATTTTAACGTTATGACCATGGGGTTTAAAAAATATCAATTTCCCACAGTTTTCAGAATAGTAAAATTAAACCGCGCTGTCATGAAAAATGGGTATTACTTATTTCAAAGCATAAAAATTCATCATAAATTCCAAAATTTTTTCATTTTTTTCCGAAACAATAACCGACCAAAGAAAAAAAAAACAAATCCGATTTTTTTCAAAAATTTTTTTTTGAGTATGGTTGAATTTTTTCATAATTATTTGATCATAACGTAAGCTTGTTATTTTATTTCTAACCCTGCACCGCGCCGAAAAATGTCTTTTCATTGGCTTTTAACCACTAGACCATCTGAGGGGACTTTTAAAAACTCTGAATTTTTGTTCATTTAATCTAAAGGATGATTGCTACCCTTCGCATGCTTTTTTAAATTCAAAATCCATTTTTTTTCTTAAAACTTTTGAGTGCATTGTTCTTTAGATATATGCAAAAACAAAATTTAAAAAAATATGAAGGCATAGGCCTAAACTAAGGCAAGTTTTTCCTTGTTTACTTTTGTGTTTTCTTTTACTTTTTGAAAATCCAAACAAAAGAAAAGGGACCAAATATCAAAACGATGCTTTTGGGATAACACTCTAGGTGGGCCTACATGAAAAAAGAAATTTTTTGATTCTGGGTCCCCTTTCCCTTTTACCCCCGCAAAATAACCCAAAACTGGGGGGAAACTAAAATTTTTGTCATTTTGAGACACGTTTCCCAAAAAGGCGGCCCGAAAAAAATATGGTATTTTTAGGGATTTAACATCCTATTATAGGGCCTACTACGTAGTCTAGGATAGGCCCTACACTGGATTCAAGTAAACAAAATTAAATACCATAGGCCTATTTAGGTAAAAAAAAAATGATGTAGGGGCCTAGTGACCTAATTTTGATTTGAAATATTTACCCTAAACTAAATAATACTGTATTAATAGTTCATTAATGGATATTTTATTGTCGCACAATACAATTGTAACATCCAGCTTTAAATAAACGCAATGCTAGTTTCATAAAGCGATAGTAAGTATTCTGCTTTTTTCTCTTTACATAAAAGGAAGTTAGTTTTCAAGCAAAAAGTTGCGCATTCAGGTAACTCGTAACATCAAACACTATTTTTATTGTTAATCATTTCTTTTTTGAACTTTTCCCCTCAGAATTTATTTTTTGAAATTTTTTCAAGATCCCTGTGAATTACTAAACCTTTTTTTTTTTCCCCATTTTTGGTTTGGGAACTTGCCTATTTAACCATTTCAGGCCCGAATTAAATAATAAGGTAGGCTAATTTTGAGCAAACAATTTGAGTTTTGCATTCTTTTTTGAAGAATTTTAGTATTAGGCTAGCCTACATATTTTTATCATGATTTTTTAGTGGGCCATATTTTGGAATTTGAATTAAAGCTTCTTTTTTAAAAAAAAATTTAAAAAATACGTTCTTAGGCCTAAAACTTGATTCTTTCTGCTTTTTTTGTTTGCATATTTTCACTGTAGTCCCTAAATGACAACCAAAAGTCACATCAAGTCAAATGCATCATGCCTCATTGCTCATCTAGCTATGACTTGTGCATATTCCTAGTAACAGCAACCACAATAATTATTCTGGTCCATAAGTTGTTAGAAGAATTCAATAAAATCGCTTTACAGTTCCCCAGTGCATAATGAAACAAGAAAGAAGAAGAAATACCTGTTTAATTCTCTTGATAGATAGTGAGTCCATCAGGCTGATTGTACCATTTGCTTATTCTACTTGTTTCAGACAACAAATGATAATTAGACCATCCATCAGCGATGGACAGCCAGTATGTTGATGAGGGCGTAATGTGAAGCGCCCTTACCGCCGCCTACCGTATATGTTTCCCTCTGCAGCAAGGCCAAGCATGGTTCACCACTGAACCGGGGGAGAAGGATCGCTTCCCGCAAGGCTGCCCCACGGGACTACATCCGTAAACCCTTACCCTCGGAGATATCTTGTCAGTCGCCTTCGTAAAATTCTTTACACAACCGGACCGCTCCTTCCATTAAACAAGAGTCCAGAGATCCTCTTCACGAAGTGCCTACCAAAGATTTCATCCATGTTTCTGTTAATGATTTGGAAACAGACCGAATCATTTTTGTCCCGAGAACTTCCAGTTTGAGACAGACCCACTGAAGCAGGCGCAAAAATATCTCAAACTAGAATCACCTCCATGCAAGATTGAAGAATCTTGTGAGAGTGGCATTTCTTATATTCAAAACATACCCAGTGCAATTGCGGAACTGAAAATTCTCACAGCAGCTTGTCCTACTAGTCTTGGGGCATCGGACATTGCGTGCATACGGAGTAGGCCTAGTCCTACACATGTCATTGCTAATTCTCCTGCATGCAGATTGGAAAACAGGCTTCCTGCATCATCCCATCCTAATCTAGACATTTCTCTCACTTATACAACCGGACCGCTTCTTCCAATTAAACAAGAGCCCAGCGATCCTCTTCACGAAGTGCCTACCAAAGATTTCATCCATGTTTCTGTTAGTGATCTGGACACAAACAAATCATTTTGTCCAGAGAACTTCCAGTTTGAGACAGACCCACTGAAACAAGAGCAAAAATGTTTCAAACTGGAATCACCGCCATGCAAGATTGAAACAGCTTGTGAGAGTGACTTTTTTCAAATCTTCAACTAAAAACGGTGCTGCTACCTATTTGCCATCCAGTATAAAATATAGCGTCTCCCTCTACATTAGGAGTCGCCTTACAGCAACCGATGTACACATTACAGTGCCAACTCTCCGTGTGAAAGCGGGAAGATTTCTGCATCGTTCCAACCTGTCTGGACATTCCTCTTTATCTTCCGGGAATTTTTTTAAACCGCCCTCTTTGTTGGGGGAACAACATTTTTTTTGGAAAACTAAACAAATGCCCGTTGAAGCGATCTTTATTTCCCAATTGTAACATCCTTGTCGTATCCACCAAGCCCCAACTTCCAATATCTCATTGTACACCTGAACTGTCCAACCTTCGATACCCGTGCTATTTCGTCTAGAAAAACTAGTTGTTGTGCCACATCAATGGAGTTTAGCGCTACCTCAACGGTCTTCGGACCAATTTTCCCGAGCCACCGGGACTGATATTTATCTATCCGCGAGCATCTTTGACCCCAAAAAACCCGGCCCAGGAATCAGCATCACCCCCTAAACAATCTCCTCGTTCAACACACCCAAAAACTATGCTTGTCAAACAGCCTCCCAAGGTTTTTCCACTAGGGGTTGCAGGGGTAAAAAGATCTCACGTTTGACTGACCAATGAAAGGTAATAGGCCTCCACCTATGCCTGTGCATTAAAAATTTTTTTCCCTTTTAAACTTTGCCATGTTCATCTTTTACTTGAAATAAAACAATATAACAATTTTTTGTATGGCCGATAAATTTTCCAACTCGTCCCAAGCTATGGAGAGCCCTATTATTTTCTCGTCACTAGATAGCGCTGCGGGGATCCAGCCCCTCTCACGCGCGGGAAAAAGGTCCCCCACGGCGGAGCCCTTTTTTTTTCCCGCCAAGTAATAGCACTGCGAGCGTCCGGCATTTTCACGGGCGGGGAAAAAGGTCACAGCACCCCATAAAATCAAATTTAAAAAAACTTACGGACCCCTAATCTTTAAAAATAGGCCCCCATTTAAAATTTTAAACCCCAGTATCTACATTTAAAAGCCCTTTGTACTGGTTGAAATTTCTGGGTTCTACATAGACTTTTCCAAATAATGTATATGTAGGCCTGGGCCCAGGCCTTCATTAATTTTTTCATTTTTAAAAATGGTATAAAAAGACACTAAAAAAATTTTATTACCCTGGCCTAAAATTCTTCTATTTTACCATTTTTGTGAATGTATTGCCATCTAGGCCCCCAAAGTCTGAATATGAGAATGAGATTTGTTTTAAAATGAGTTTGGATTTGGGTAAGCCCAGGCCTTCTAGTTAGCTCAAAAATTTGACCTTTGTAGGCTTCATATTCTTTTTTTTTTTCGGAAGGCGGCATAGGTCTGGGCCCCTACTGGCTTTTTTTTGTTAAAATTCCCATGGGTTTTAGGGGGGGAAAAAAAAATTTTGCATATTGGCGTGCACCTGTTTTTTGTTATTGCTAATTACTCACTGGTTGTTGTGGTAGGGAACAAATTGGGGGCAGTCTAGTTTTTCTCGGCAAGAAATTTAAAACTTTGCTCAACAAACAACCTCAAACTGAAACAAGAACAACAGGATAAAACGGGGATTTAAATCAGCCTAACGGGGGTTTTTTAATTTTAAATTTGGGAAGTAGACAAAAGAAAAACCCCCCTTTGGGATAATTCTAAATTTCCACAAGTGAGTAAAATCCAATAAATTATGGATTTTCATTTATTTTTAAAATTTGGGTCTTTATTTGTTTTGTGAAATGTGTTTTGTATTTTTTGCAAAGAATTTTTTAACTGTAAAAAGGTGGGTTTTGCCTTTTTTTCTTTTGAAAAAGGTACTGAAAATCATTTTTGACTGCTTTTAAACGACAAATTTAGCCCCGCCTGTTTTACCCTTGTTTAGGCCTTAAGTTTATTTTGGTAAATAAAAAATATTTTTTTCTGCAGCCCCTGTCCTATTAGTTTTTTGGCCCGGTTTGTTGCGATCGCAACCCAAAGGGATAGTGAGCCGGTCTCAACCAAACCCCTTCCTTTCACCCCTTTTCCAAACCCTTCAAAAACAGCGAGATGTTTGCTAAAATTAGGACCAGGGAGTTTTGGGTAGATTAGGTTTTTATCTCCCTGTCAAAAAATTCTTACTTGAAAAGATGAAAGAAAATTATTTGTTTTTAATTTTTTTCCCCTTTTTTTTAAGTTGTGTTAAAGGACTGCAACGGTTGGAAACTTTTGGTGAGGGGGCCCTAAAAAAAATATTTTTGAGTAAAGCTACGATTAAAAATAAATAATTTGAGGTGAAAAAATGTGAAATAAACGTTTTTGAGTTGTACCCCTTGACACTATATAAAATTGCCCAGAAAAAAGGGGGGGTTGAATTCAGACATTTCACCCGGGGGGGGGGGGGGCTATTTAAGACCCCGGGGGGTTAGCAAAATTGGGGCCCCCAAAGAACAGGGGGTTTGGGGGGCTTCCCCCCCAACAAAAAGCCCCGAAGGGGGAAAAATTTTTTGAAAATCGGGTTTTTAGATTTGCTTTTGGGTTGCGTTTTAAAAAAAGTTTGGGGTTTCTGAACCAATCCCAAAAATAAAAAGGTTTTTTGGTGGGGTTTGTGGACGCTAAAAGTTCCAAAAATTATCCGCTAGATTCAAAAAGGGGTTCTTTTTTGCAACGAAAACAAATAAAATTTTTTCCCAAAAACGGGGTGAAAAACTTTTTTTTGTTTGTTTTTTCCCAACCGGGGGAACGATTTTGAAAAATTCGAAAATAGGAAGCAATTCATGTTAAGAGCCTAATATCAAGGAAAACGGGCGTTAAACCCCTTTTCCTTTCACAAGACCCAAAACGTTTGGGTTTCCTGAAATATTTTTTTTTTGCATCAAAAAGAAACACATGACCTTTTTACCCAAATACGGATCTGTATCAGTCTTCCCAAGCGCATATCCTCTAAAAGGGCCCGAGGGGCCCAAACCTAAAAAAGAAGGCATAACGGGGAATTTTCCCCTAAACGGGAAAAAAGTCGGAACCCTTTTCGAATGACCATCAAATTTACAAATCTAGTTTTTGCCCTCTTGGGGTTTCCCCCAACTTTTTCGTGGGGTTTCCTGCCTATTTGTTTTCCAGTTCAAATAAACCTTAACAACCTTCAAGAAATATTTTTCGTGTCCTTTCAAAAAACGGTAAAGTGACTTTTTAAAAAAATAAAGGGAAATATAATATTTATAAATTTGCATTTATTTAATTTTTTCCCGGGGGGCATAGCTGGTTTCAACACGGGAAAAATGAGGTATTAAATTTATGTGGTTCCTGTAAAAAGTTCCAACAAAATCCCACAATTTTTCCCTTTGTAGATATCAAGTCCCATCACAAAGAAAGATGTAAATAATGAAACTTGCACATTCCCCTTCCGTCCTTTAAATTTTAAAATTGAAATTCCCCTTTTGGGAAAAAAAAATTACCTATTTTTTCTCTCCATTTACCCTAAAACCCCCCACATTAAAAAACTTTTTAAAAATGTTTTTTAGGTATTCTTCTTTTATCTGACATTCCCACCCGGAGAAAAAAGTGGGCCTGCGACCAGTGTGTGAAAAAATTTTACTGCTTCTTTCCTACCTTGCAGTCCATAAGAAAATCACACAGTGGACTTAACCCCTATTCTTGTAACGAGTGTCTAAAAGTTTGGTTTTTCATCTAACCTTGCAGCTAAATAAGCTAATACACATTTGGAGAAAGACCTTTGCCTGCGCCCAAAGTGCGGAAAAAAAAAAAGATTTACATTTTCATCCCCCCTTCCCCAACCCAAAAGCGATCACACAGGGGATTTAAAGGGCCCTATTCTTGAAAGATTCCCCTAAAAAGTTTGCTTTTTTCATCTGCCCTTTGGGGGCAGCTCATAAGCAAACCCCAAGTTGGAGCAAGACCGTTGCCTGCGACCAGTGCGTAAGGGAATTTCCCATTTTTCATCCTCCTTGAAATCCAAAGCGTCACACAGTGGATTTTAACCCCTATTCTTGAAAAGAGTGTCATAAGAATTTTGGGCTTCTTCATTTTTGCCCCGGGCGCTCAAAAGCAAAACCCCAGTGGAGCAAACCTTTTTTGCCTCCCCAAAGTGCGTGAAAAAGATTTACATCTTCATCCTACCTTGAAACCCCTAATCATCACACAGTGGTTTTAACCCCTATTCTTGAAAAGAGTTATAAGAATTTTTTGCTTCTTCATCTGACCTTGCAAGGCATAACAACACACGTGGTGTAAACCGTTTGCCTGTGACCAGTGCGTGAAGAGATTTACATATTCATCCCCCCTTGCAAACATAACCCGTCCCCAACAGTGGACTTAAGCCCCTATTCTTTGGTAACGAGTTCACAAGAACCCTTGCTACTTTCTTTTTTTCCCTTGCAAAGCATAAGTTTAACACACAGTGGATTTTAACCCCCTATTCTTGAAACGGTGCCATAAGAAGTTTGCTTCTTAAATCTAAACCTTGCAAGGCAAACTAACAAACATTGGTTTAACCCCCTTTTCCCTTGTAACGAGTGTCAAGAATTTTGGCTTCTTCTCTGACCTTGAAAGGGCAAAAAGCTAACACACGTGGATTTTAAAGCCCTATTCTTTGTAACGAGTGTCATAAAAATTTGCTTCTTCATGGGACCTTGCAAGGCATAACAAACACACGGGGTGTAAAAACCGTTTGCCTGGCCCAGTGCGTGAAGAGTTTTAAACATCTTCATCCAAACCTTGAAAAATCCATAACGATCACAAAGTGGATTTAAACCCCTTATTTTTTGTAAAAAAGTGTCATAAGAATTTTTGTTTTCTTCATCTGATTTGCAAGGCAAAGCTAACAACAAGTGGGGGGTCAAACCCGTTTTGCCTGTGACCAGTGCGTAAAGAGTTTTACAAAATTTCATCCCCCCTTGCAAACCCTTAAAGCAATCACCCCGTGGACTTAAGCCCTATTCTTTTTAACGAGGGGTCAAAAGAACTTCTACTTCATTTTCCCTTGAAAAGCAAGAAAACCCAAAAGTGGACTTAAGCCCCTTTTTAAAATTAAAAAAAAAAAAACGAGTGTCATAAGAATTTTTGCTTTTTTCATTTTGACCTTGCAAGGCATAAGCTAACAAACAGTGGGGGGCAAAAACCTTTTTCCCCTGTGACCAGTGGGGTTTAAGAAATTTTAGTCAAAGCTCCCCCCCTTACAGACCATAAGCAACACACAGTGGACTTAACCCCCTATTCGTGCAACGAGTGCCATAAGACTTTTGGGCTACTTCATCAAAACGTTCCACCATCAGCTAAGCACAGTGGAATTTAACCCTTTTCCCTTGTAACGTGCCCATAATCCCGTTTGCTACTTCAACTTTTCTTCCCGGCAAAAACCCAAACCCAACACAGTGGAGAAAAACCTTTTTGCCTGTGACCAGTGTGATAACCCAATTTAGTCCAAGCCCCCACCCTTACAGCCCCTAAGCGAACACACAGGGGGATTTTAAGCCGTATTCTTGTAACAATTTGTCATAAGACTTTCCCTATTTCACAAACCTTTTGCACAGCAAAAATCAAACACACAGTGAACTTAACCCCTTTCTTGTAACGAGGGGTCATAAACGTTTGCTATTTCCCCATCTAACCTTGAAAAGGCATAAGCAAACACACAGTGGAGCAAGAATTTTGGGCCTGCAACCAGTGTGATAAAAAAATTTTTCCCCCTCCAACCCCAAAACCTTTTGGCTGGGTCCAAAAAGTGAAAAAAACACAGTTTTGGTTTAAAGTTTCGGGTTTCTTGTAACTCTTGTCTCTGACAATCCCTTTTTGGGGTCGGAAAGGTTGGGGACTTAAAAAAATGTTCAAAAGACAAGGAAACAAAATGGAAAGCATAAACCATTCCAAAATTGACATGTAAAAATTAAATTTCTAGAAATAAAAATTTATTTCTAGATAAAATTTTAGAAAACATTTATTAAATTGTGTGTTTTGGCAACCTGCAACATAAGTGGGGGCCCCTATTGTAAAAAAAAAAAAAAAACCCTAAATATTATTGACCACTTGGAATTTGGGCGAGTTTTTTAAATGCAAAGGGGTGGGGCGGGTCCAAATTTCAATTTTTTATAAACTTTTTTGCAATTTTCTTGTTTCAATTTTTTCCACTTTTTCTTACCCAGCTGAAAAACGGCAAATTTTTTAAAAAAACTTTATGTGAAATTTCCCATTTCTAAATAAAAAAAGGGGCATTTTCGACTTTTTACGAACTTTCCCAAGGTGCCGAATTTTAAACCGGCCATCTAGCATCTTGCGGACACACCCCCTGCTGCCCTTTGCCATTCATTTTTTTAATCCCAAAAATTTCCCATGTAAAATTTGACCAAGCCCTGCCATCTTTGAAACAGGGGAGGAAAAAACCTTTTTTCCTTGTATAGATTTTCCCCATGGGACACAACTTTATTTTACCTTGCAGTGAAATAAGCGCCATTACTCTGGGGTTTGGGGGAAAACCCCTTTTGGTGACGTTTGACGAGTTTACACTGGTCACTTCAAAACTTTGCTATATATTAAAAATATCCCCCCATAAAAACCCCTCGTGCAATAAATTGTCAAAAAGAAGTTTACATATAAAAAAACATCTCGCAAAGCATGGAGATCCACCTCAGTTTTAACCATAAAACTTTAAATTTTGGGGCAAAAAATTATCCAAGATTTTCCCTTAAACCCATTAGGGTTTTAACACAAATCTATACAAACATATCTTCATAGAAAAACATTAATTTTTTTTTTTTTGATTTTAAAAGGTTTTATAAATTATAATTTTTGCCTCATTTAACCAAATTTTTTTTGTTATTTTTTCATTATTTGTTTTATTTTAAAGGTTGTACATTGCAAAGCTCATCCCCAAATTAGCCAGGATGTGACTAAAGAACAGTTTTTAAAACCCTTTGCCCCATCTGTTTGGGGAGTTCGAGAACTAAAGCGGGAAATTTAAATGTCGCAAATGTTTTGTAAAATTTTAAAGGGAACTATTGAAACCCTTCCTAAAGAGAATAACCTTTTGATATCTTTTTTTAAGGGAAAGTTTTGGTTTAAAAATTGTTTTTGTAAAAAACATTACTATAAATTTTTTCATTTAAAGGTTTTACATTGCAAAAGCTCATCCTAAATTACCCCCCGGTGTGACTAACGGAAAAAGTTTTTTACGTTGCGCATCTGTGGAAAGTTCGGAGAACTATGCGCATTTTTTTAATTGTTACGTTGTTTTTGTAAAATTGACAGGAACATTGAAACCATTCCTAAAGAGAAAAAACTATGATATGTTTAAAGGAATTGATTGGTTTTAAAAAAGCAAATTTTTAAGGGCTCATCACATCTGTTGGGGTTTTTTTTTAAAATTTTTATTGTTTGTCTGAAATTTTGCGTGTTCCCAAACAACTGATATCCAACATGGGAAAAGCTAGTGGGGAAATTCCCAAAAATAGTTTTTCCCATGCTAATTAATTCATACTATTGTTTTAAGGGCAATATTTAGATTTGGGCCCAATGGGATATAATTCCTTTTGGCTTTCCGAAAAAAGGTTGGGGTATTTCGAAGACAAATCTCTCAAATTTTTTATTTTCGAAATTTTCTATTTAATTTGGGGATATCCCTTTTTTTTACCTATTTTGGAAGACCAAACCTTTTTAAAATTTATCTCCTATGTCACTATGTCTATGTATGTAAGGAGGTATTTAAAATTTTATTCATTAGGGTTTTAAATTTGGTTTTCCCCCACCCCGACTTTTTTGTTGGAACCGGTTGTTTTATTATTAGGTATTAAATTTTGACGTAAACTCCCTTTGCTAAAATTGGGATAATGTCTTTTTTTTTCTGGATACTATTTTATCATATTTAATAATTAACCCTCACTTTTATTTTATTTGTACTCTTTGTACCCTTGTAATTTTTGTAGGTAATTTAACTCCCCTATTTTTTAAAAACTATTAAAAGGGCAAAGTGTAAAACAATTAAAATTTTAAAAATTTTTCCAATAAACAAACAAATTAGAAAAATTGAATTTTGAAAAATCACAGAAAACCCAAAAAAGTATCATGTTCATGGTGTTTCTGAAAAAAATTTATTTTTTAAAAAGGGAAAAAAATCTTAAAATTTTTATTTTTTTTTTATTATTAATGAATAATTTTTTCTCTTTTTTCACAAATTTCCCAAAAACAAATAAAAATTTTATCGATATTCCCATACCTACTTCCACTTTTCCCCATTTAATTTTTTTAACAATACCCAAAGTCCATTTTTACTTGATTATGGTCTGCCATCGAGTTTAAAGGGCCCCCCATGTCCATATTTTTGATTATGGTTTCCCCCATCAGTTACCCCGCCGCCCATGTCCATATTTTCTTATTATGGGTTTTGCCATCGAGTTACCCCCGCCCCGGGCCATATTTACTTGATTATTGGGGCCCCCCATCGATTCCCCCCCCCATTGGGCCTTTTAAATTGATTATGGCCCGCCCTCGAGTTACCGCCGCCCATTCCTATTTACTTGAATTTTTGGTCTTTCCCTCGAGTTTAAACCCCCCCCCTGTCCATATTTACTTGGGTTATGGTCCTCCTCGAGTTCCGCCGCCCAAGTCCATTTTTTGATTAGGTTTTGGGGCCCTCGAGTTACCCCGCCCTGGGCCCTATTTCTTGATTATGGCTTTCCATCCCATTACCGCCGCCCATGGGGCCATATTTACTTGGGGTTATGGTCCCGCCATCGAGTTTTCCGGCCCGGGCCCCTGGGCCCTATTTTCTTAAATTTTGGTCTGCCATCGAGGTTTTCCGCCGCCCAGTCCATATTTTTCTTGATTATGGGCCGCCATCGAGTTAAACCGCCGCCCATGTTTTCCCTATTTACTTGATTATGGGCCGCCATCGGGGAACCGCCGCCCAAATTTTCCCTATTTTTTCTTGAAATTTTGGGTTTTCCCCCCCATCGAGTTTACCCGCCGCCCATGTCCATATTTACTTGATTTTGGTCCCCCCATCGAGTTTTCCGCCCACCCATATTTTTGGGTCCCTTTACATTTTTTAAAAGGGTAGGATTTTAAAACTGTTAATAAGGGGAAAAGCCCCCCCCCCCCCCCCCTTTTGACCACTTCCCTTTTTAAAAACTAGGACTTAAAGGGGGTTCAAAATTCTGCGTGCCCTTTTTTTATGGGTAAATTAAAAAAACTGATCATGTCTCAAGTTACAAAGATCTTTTAATGGCTTCGCCTAAAAAAGATCGCCCTAGCATCCACCTTTTTGGCTGTCTCGTTCATCGCGTATTATCAACTTTTTTCCCCTCTTATCTTGCCCCAAACCCTTTACCTACCTCCATTCAAATCATCTCTTTAAAACTAGTTTAAAGGGGAGGTTTCTAAACTCCTTTTTTCCCCCTTTCCCCAAAAAGGAAAAAAACTTATCGATAATTCCTTCCTATCAGTGCAATAAGAACTTGGGAAAGCCCCTACCTTCAAACTCAGGGGCACCCTTCAATAGTTACAAAAATCTTTGGAGTAAAAATTTTATGAACTTTTTTTCAAAAAAAGCCATGGGATCTGACCCAAAAAAAAAACAAAGCACAATATGGTTTTTAAAATCCAAAATAAGCCCTTTTTCCCTTATTTTTTAAATTCTGTAGAAAAATTCACTTAATAAATTATGGTATTTTGATGTTAAAAGTGTAATATGTATAGTTTAAAGGGTTTAAAAAAAAGTTTAAATTTGTTATTTTATCAAAAATTTTTTTGTAAAATTCCCAAATTTTTTTATTAACAAATTAGAAATTTTGAAAAAGTTTTAAATTAAAGGTTTTGGGTGGAAGAAAAAGGTTTTGCTGGCCTTAATCCCCCCTGGGAAAAAAAGACGATTATCTATCTATCTATCTTCTATATACAGCTGTTGGGAAGTTTTTAAACCCCTTTTTTTTGACCACTCATTCTTTAAAAACTTTAAAAAAACTTTTTGGTAAGTTATTTCCGCACAACCCCATTTTGAAAACTCATATCTTTTAAAAGGTAGATATAAAAATGTTAAATAGGGTTTTTACCCTATTTTACCACTCATATTTTTAAAGACTAGTATAAAAATTTTGGTAATTTTTTGCCGCACCCCCATTTTTTACCACTCACATTTTAGAACCTTTGGATATAAAACTGTTGGTTGGGGGTTTTTCCGGGACCCCCCCCCAATTTTTACCACCCCACATTTTAAACACTAGTAAATAAACTGTTAGTAAAATTTTTCCGCCCTAACGGGCCGCACCACCTCAATACATTTTTATTTTTAAAAAAAATTTCTCCCCGGGGCCTTTATTTGGGGAAAAAATACAGTACTTTTTATGAACTTTTTCCCCCGTCCCATTTTTTTCTTTCATCTAGTGAAACTTTTGATGCCCCCATCCCAAATTTTAATTGTTTTTTAAAAAACTGTATATCATGTTTTTTATTAAAAACTTTGATAGTAAAAAACCACATTCTCTTATTTGCACCAGGCTCTGGTCCCCGGGTGATACTTAAATTCTCTTAGATAAAACTAGAATTGTTTTTTTTGGATCTTCTTTTTTTGGGATTCAAAAGTAGAGAGAGAAATCAAACCGGTTTTCTGTTGAATGTGTTTGTGAGCGAAAAGTGGGGTGGAAGGGCAAAGGGGGATGAGTTTCATGAATGGGCGCAGGAAAATTTAAATTTACAAAAGATTCAAAAACTTAAAACGTGCAGAAAATTTCAAAGCCCTTTTCATTTCCGTCCTGCAATGAGGCCCATAAAGAATTTTTAAAGGTTTTTCCCGAATTTAGCCTGGGGGTTTATCCCGGGAGGTCCGCGGGTGGAAACATGCCCGCTTATTAATCGTCATTTACCCCCCTAAATATGCCGGTTCCCCTGATGGTCTTGTTCGGGGCATCATGGTGTCGGAAACCTACAAAGGGTTTGGGTTGGTCGGGGTTTTAAAATTTTGCCCCCACTGAAAATAGGGTTTTTTTTGGGCAAGTGGGTGACCTTTAAAAACTTTTTAAAATAAAAAAAAATGGACAAGTCATGGTTTTAGGGGCTATACTACTGTAAAAGTAATTTCCGTGACTATAGTTTTTCGACCCTTTTTTATTTATAGTATTTAAAGCATGTTTTGTAGGCCTATGTTTTAAAAATTTTTTAAAATTTTAAAAAAAACAAGTACACCAAAAAGGGGTTTGGCCCCTACTATGGTTTGGGTAACCGGGGACCCGATTCATCCCCACTTTTTAGTACTATACAAAAATTATTTTCCCCATAGTTCTCTTTAAAATTCTTGTAGGGGTACGGTAAACATATTTATTATTTATTTAGTTGCCCTCATTTGAATTTGTAAATCATTATTTATCACTGAATAGGATAAACGTTAAATAAATAAAAGTTAATAATACTAAGTACAACTTTTCGATAAGAGCAACAACATTTTGAGCATTTGATAATGCAATCCGTTCTCTCCGATCGCTTCGCCAAAAACTCTGGCGCGTTTGATAACATGGCTTCCGAGCGTGCTCCGTCGTGTTTGATATTGCCGGAGCAAGTCGCTCGGAGAGCTGTCTAATCGCAAGGTGAAGATCGAGCGAGCGACGGAGTCCTCTCCGTTCAAGACACGAAATTCAAATTTTTAAATTGGCTTCACCATCTCAGCAGGCTACCGTGGATGTCCGATGTGTTTCTACACATCCGAAATCTTGGATGAGGTTGTTTAACATGGTTAAACACATTGACGTCGTAGCTACATAAGGAAAAAGCATATATAGGCCTATCCAAACAAATTGGAGTTAGCCCAAAACCAGGCTTTGCATATATTCAAGGGTGGTCTCAAACTATCAGAAGTTCGTAAACAGTATTTTATACCCACAATGCAATCGCGCCTCGATTTCCTCACAATTATTAGGGCATACGACAGTTTACGACATGATCAACACCACTCCTAACAATAGATATCGAGCATTACACACATATTCAACCGGCAATGTCAATCTGCGCTCTCGCACTAACAATTAATAGTCTCTTTGTACCTAGAGTAAATAAAGAAAAAACTGGAAAAAGATCTTTAAAATACAGGCTACTAATCATCTGGAATAAGTTACCAGCGGCACTTGGGACCGAAAAGAGGAAATCTATGTTTAAGAAGGATGTGGAGTACATGACGTGCGAGTTTTGAAATATGTGACCTTGTGTATCCTTTCCTTAATATTTAATTAGTTTTATACTCCTTTATTAAGATAACACTAAAATAAGTTAACTTCATATTGTTACATTTATTTGTGTTTTTATAACCTAATGTCTTTTTTGAATTTTGCCGGTATATATTCACCGCCACCTTGATGTATATTCTTTGTTTGTAACTTCCCATTTCCGTTGTATCCCCCCTCTCTTCCTGTTTCTGTGAGCACACCCTTTACGTGCAGAAACGTTGTAACATTTTCATACAATAAACCACAATTAATCTATATAAATGTGAAATTCTTTATTTTCCCTAACAGGTTATGGGCCCAGAAGCAAACTAACTAAGATATCATGTTCTAAATCGTTTAACTTCAAAAATTGTGTAGTTTGATTGTGAATTCAAAGTGGGTATTTTTTTCGTAGCAAAATCGACCGAAAAAATGTCGTTTCCAGCATTTTCTTCGCTGTACCTACCATCAAAAACTAGAGGGTCAAAAAATTACTAAACAGGGAAAATTTGCTATAAAATAGCCTAAGGCTCGAGAGCCTAGGGAAATTCGTATGCAGTAAACCTAAAACGGACAAGAACAAGGATAGGACGACGGCACTCCCAAAATATCCCTGAACGTCCAATCCATTTGTTTTTTCATGTCCAAACTGCGACTTCATCCAAGATGGCATGGGATAGCCTCCCCAATCTGCTTATGAAGGGGCCAAGTATATATTTTTTTTGACCTGACTACGGTTATTTAAAAGTCGTAGCCCCCAATTTTCGGCAATGGAAAATTTGTAACAGTGTCTCACAATTCATAAAAAATTTAATTGATAGGGGTGAACCATCGGGACAAAATCTTTTTTTAGGGGGAAACGGTGTTGACGAGTCCTATGAAACGCTCATCATATTTACCGGGACAAAAAGAAGACTCCCCTTTCCAAAAAGTAAAGTCGCTCTTCTTGAAGAAAGTTCCCCAGAGTACTAAAGGGTCACTGAAATTCGACTGTTTGTTCTCATGGTGCTACTACTAAGAAAAAACCTTGGGGGAAAAATTGAATAGTGGGCCTAGGCCTAATCCTACGGACTGTTAAAAAGTAGTATGTTACAAATCAATGAAGAAGGCTAAATCTGATTGTCCAAATAGAAAAAAAAAATCAAACATCAAATTCAAAAGACTAATGATAATTAGTAAATGGAAAAAAAAAATTTTCCCGGTAGTGATAAAATATTGGTTGCTTCAAAAAAAACCTACACTTGCTATCAGATTCAGCATTTTGCCCTCCGTGTCAAAAAATTTTTGGTTTTAAAAGATTCGGGAGCAACAGTCACAGTCTCCAAAATAAGAAGGGAGATGATTTAAAATTTCGCAATGGGAATTACTGTTGCCGATAACAGAAAAAAAAAATATTCAATGTGTTGGCGACATACTCAGAATTTTAAGTTTCCGATTCCGAGGAAATAGTTTTCTAAGATTTTTTTAAAATGTTATTCATGTACCTAATTTGGGGCAAAAAATTTTTTATCGTTTAAAAAATAACTAAAAAAGGATATGTTGTGACATTTGATAAACTGGGTGTAAGGTGTAGATGAAATCTCATATCTTTGGGATGTTGCACCTAAACCCTGGAATCTCAAGGAGGTACTATACTTTAATAAAAGTGAAACAAACGAGCAAGTGGGGGGTTTTTGCTAACAAAGAACCTATTCTGATCATAAATTAGGCATCGGCGTTAGGCCACTTAAAGAAAGGGGTTAAAAACTCACTCAAGAAAGGGCCCTTGTAAAAGGAAAATTTTTTAATGAATTTTAGATCCTGTCAGTATGTTTAAAAGGTAAGAAACTGTGCCCAATTTCCCCAAAGTCGGGGGGGAAAAGGCAAAAGATTTGTTAAACAATTCATGGTGACATAATGGGTCCCATGGAAGAACCCTTTTGGCCCGGCTTAGATATTGCAAAATTTTTGTAGACGACTACATCAAAAAACTTTCGGTTTTAATGCTAAAGGAAAAAAGGAAGTTTTTCCCAAAAAATTTGTGGGATTTAAAGAAGCCCGAAAAACATACGGGTAAGTCTAAAAAGGTGATTCGTCCCAAAAAGGTGGGGAATTTACAGAAATGATTTTTGAAAATTACAAAAAATAAGGGTTTGCCATCAAAAAATACCCTCATACCCCCCCAACAAAATGGAGAGTGGAACCAAAAATCGTATCTTATGGAGCGTTTTTAGATGCTGCATTTACGGTTTGAAAAGAAGTTTTGGGCTGGGCCTGAACACTTCTTTTACATAGTAATAGATGCCCAAACGGGCAATAAAGAATGCTTTTTCCTGAAAAGTTTGGAGGGGAAAAAAATGATTGTGCCCCTTCAAATTTTTGGTAGAAAAAGGCAAGTTCATTTTTTCCGGATGAAAACGTAGAAACTCGAAAAAAATGGGTTTGAATGACCCTTGTGGGGTAGGGCAAAAATACAAAGGGTTATCGCGGGGTCGCGCAGACAATCCCAAAACCTTTATTTTTGCTCGTTTTATATTGTAATCAAGAGTCAGCTGCGGGAAATGTATTCAAAATCAGCAGTAAAACATAACTTGAAATTGAACCCGTTACCAAAATCGATCCAACGCGGGTGCAAAACCCTCGACTATGATGATAATGCAAAAAGACTTGGAAAAATTTCTTACAATGATAAATTTTAGTGATTTTCAAAAAGAATTTTTGAGGAAAAATAGTGATGTGAGGAATTTAGAGGTTTTTATTTGAACCCGTGCACCAAATTTTATTCGGAATAAAAAACCCCCCTAGACATAGAAAACCTTTTTAAGGGCAAGACTTTGAAAAAAAAGCAGGTTTTTTTTTTCTTTAAATTTAAAAAAGATACCTAATCTGTTGTAAAAACAAAAAACCTCAAGTGTAAATGTGCTTAGGGACCTACTGATAAAGATCTATGAAACAACTTGAATAGAATGGCTGCTTTAACCAAAAATGAAACCCGGGAAATTTGTTGACCCTCCAACAAAAAAAATGTTGTCAAATTTAATGGGTTTTTTAAAGAAAAGGGTTAGCAAGATGGCTCTGTACGCCCTAAGGCAGGGTTTTTCCAGGGCTTTCTCAGAAATATGGGGAAATTTTTTGGATACCTTTGCACCCGTAAAATTTGATTAAAATCGTACGTATTTTTTTCGGACTAGCTGCAAAATTAGATCTTGAAATGGATCGTAGAAACACCCAAAACTTTTTTTAATGGGAGTTGAAAGAGGAAATCATATGGAACAGCCAAAAATTTCCCTTAAACTAGGCTATAAAATAAAAATGTGTAAACTAAAGAGGGTATATATGGCCTTAAACAGGGGACGTTTATGGGAAGCTAAAATTAATCTTTTCTTGTTGAAAATTAATTTTTTCAATCAAAAAATATCCCTGTTGTAGTTAGGAAGCAGGGTTCCAATCTCTTGTAAAGGCAGTTGATGATTTTTTCATTTTCTTAATAACAAGTCAGAAGTGAGGAAAATCAAAAAAAAAATCACCACAGCTTTAAAAAGAAAAACCTAGGAGAATTGCAGGAAGTTTGGGGATGAAGGTGATCAAGATGAAAATCTGGACAATCAAAAAAAAATCATAAAAAAGCAGAAAAAGTTCTTGCTAGATTTGGTTGGGGGTTTTTAAGGCGTGGAAACCCCGATGGAGGCAAACTTAAAAACTTGAGAAAGAATTGACGGTAAAAAGAATGGTGAATACCAAAAAATAATTGGTGCGTTAATTATCTTTCGTGTGCCAAGACCCGACCTAATTTTTCTTAGTTATTTAAGTCAATTTAAAAACTTCATGGAATGAAAACATTTCAAGCAGTGAAGCGTGTTTTTAAATACTTAAAGGGAAAAACTAGATTTTTTTATGTTTTACAAGGAGAAGGAAACTTGTTGCTATGCAGATGCAGTCGTGAAATGGAAATTTACGGCCCCTATTCTGGTTTTATTTTAAATACAATGATGGACCCTAAGGGTTGCTAAAAAACAAAAATCGTAGCACTTAGTTAACCGAAGCGAATATTGCAATTTGTGAAGCATGTAAAGATATTCTTTATAAAAGGATTTAAAATCGAATTCAAAAAGGTTTTGGGACGGTAACAATTTTTTAAAGTAAACCCAAGTGTGGTAAACTTGTTTAAAAAAAAAAACCCGTTTTTCATAAAAGAACTAAAATGTTTCAGCAAATATCTTATGTTTTGGAAGGTTTGGGGGAACGGGGGGAAGTAATTGTAAAGTAATGGCAGGGGAAAAAGCCCGCAGCATACTTTACAAAAGCTCTGTCAAAAGATAAGACACTCATGCGTTAAAAGGAAAAAGGTCTAAAGCCTAAACTTGGTTGTCACTTAAATGTTTAAAAGTCATTAGATTAAGTGAGGGTGTTTCATTTTTTGTGTTTTATAAAAATGTCTTTTTGAATTTTGCCGGGATTATTCCACCGCCACCCTTGAGTTAATTTTTTTGTTTGTAACTTCCCTTTTTGTTGTATCCCCCCCTCTTCCCGTTTCTGTAGCACACTTGACGTGCAGAAAACGTTGTAACATTTTCATACAATAAACCACAATTATCTTTAAATGTGGGAATTCTTTACTTTGCCCAACACTATGTCCGTCTATATGTTTACACTAAAAATAATGGCTGGTATTGTAAAAGTCTCCATTTTTGTTCGATGTTACGTTTTTTTTTTAGATTTGTCATAAGTGTATAATAATTAATTATTTAGGCCCCAAATATTTTTATAGTAAAAAAGATTATGTTACATATTGTTTTATATTTCTATTCTTGAATGTAACAATGGATTTTTAAATTGAAAATTACTTCTTCATAGTTGTTTAATACATATGATAATTTAATAATAACAAAAAAATAACAAAAAAATATTAATTGTCGGGGGCCATGGACAGTCTAAATTTTTTTCAACGTTATATAATTTAGTGGGCCTAAATTTAACTTTTTAACCCGAATTGTTCATTGATTACTGATATCATTTAATCGTTTTATAATTTATAGAAAAATAAGTATAATAATATAAACCCTACAAGTTTTTAAAGTGACTGCAGAATGACGCGTCATGTCATTTTTTAAAAAACTACAAAAAATAAAAAAAATAGGCCATCAGTTACCCAATGGGCCTACTCTTAAATAAAATTTAGGGGCGGCAAAAAAATCGATATTCGTTTTGATATCGACAAGTAAAAATATTTCGAATTTTTTTGGCTTCAATCAAAATTTAAAATAAAAATGCTAAATTTCGAATTTTGGTGGAGGTCCCCGGGAGGAGCAAAATTTAAAATTACCTGGTGGTGCACATGGGGGAGGTGCCGGGTCATAAACGCGATTTTTTAGACGTAAAAAATAGTTAGATGGGTTTAGGTGATACCTCCAAAACAACCATTTGGCCAATTTTTTTAAAAAAAAATTTTTCAAAAATAAAAATAAATGATATTTATACAAAATTTACATATCGATATCTATAAAAAATGTTTGGGAATTTATTTATTTATTTATTTATTTACATCATCCTATTCTTTATAAAAACTGATTTTCCAGCATTTAAAAAAATTTTATATTTAAAAAAACTAATGTCCAAGTTAAAAGAAAAATATTAAAATAGGTTAACTCCGATTGTTTTTCACATTGTAAAAAAAAGTAAAAAAAAGTGAAAAAACAGTGTAGTGATAAAATTTGCTAGAAGCTCTTGATTTTTGGATATCATGTAAATTATTGCATTATTATTATTATTGGCAACATCTTCTTGGCAAAATTTTTCCCTCCCCACTTAAAAATTTTTGATACACTTTTTTTCTGTTTTTAAATAGTTTGACAGGGGTGGTTTTTTTTTCGATAATATTTTAAATAATCTCAATTATTTTGTTATTTTTTAAAATGCCAAAAATTTCCCCCGTTTTTAAAAAAAAATCGATCCCCAAAAACTTACAAATTTTTACTAAAAAAATAAGGGACGATATAACACAATAAACAATGTTTCCCAAATGATCAGAAATGTAACAAAAATGAAGTTGAACCAACTGAATATACAGCGCCCCGGTAGCAGCTCGCCTCTATCACCGACGGTCCGACATGTTGCATTTAGTGCTGCCATCTACTTTGCTTGGAAACCGTATACTCAGCCAATGGCAGCACGCGTTTAGGAATGTACAGAAAAACATATTTTCTTAGACCAAAACCTAAAACTTAGTTTTTTTAAAACCGTCTAATAACTGGTGTTCACAGGATTTCCAATTTTTATAAATGGGTTTTAAGAGTTTCACAACAGACATTTTCCGGACCTCGTAAGCACTCAATTAAAATGTACAACGCTCTGGAAAAAAATTGAAACACATCGTAATTCTAAAAGCCGCAGTATTTTTAGCAAAACAACATACAACAAACAAATTGATGTATATAAAAACCCATATCCACCTTTGTTACGCTAAGTCGACGCAACGGGGAAAAAAAGAGGTTGCCCCCTTCACGTTGATTTTTCGCTTAAAAATTTTTGGGAATAGGGGGTTCATTACATAAAGAAATTCTGTTTTTTGTATGTTTTTCTGCAAAAAAATATCTGTGTCTTGTGCTTTTAAAATTTCCGTATGTTGTTTCTTTTTTTCTCCGGAGGTGGTACATTGTTTGAGGCTTCGGGCGTGCCAAGCTCTACCTGTCCGAAAAAGACTCATAAGGTTTAACAAGATAAAAATATTTAAACACTAAACTCACCCAAATGACAGCAGCGTTTTGGGAAACGTTATAAAAAAACATAGTCTCCAAAAACCCTAAAAACATGGGTTTGCTTCGCCCCCACCTGTCTTGAAATTGAAAAATACTTTTTTATTTTTTAAACTCGTGAAGGAAATAAAAAAGGGGGGTTGACAGCCAGCCTGATTTCAAGGACAAAGTGTGCAAGATAAAATATGCAACATTATAAATCAATGGAATTTTTCATTTTTTATTTTGTCAATTAAAAAATTGTTATCATAGAAGGGAAATCTGTTTAAACCTAGGTTTAAAAATGACTATAATTCAACAAAAAGATAAGAAATACATTTTATAAAATTTCTAATGAACTAAAAAATTAATGACCCAAAATTTAAATAGCAAATCCATGATATTTGTGGGGCTAGACTAGTTTTTGGCTACACATGCTCTGTATGATTTGGGGCCCCCGGTTTTTTTTTAAAACAAAAACTGATAACACTATGGCCCAAAGTCCCAAAGAAAACTGGACGGGTTTTTTGTTTACAGGTAGCCAAGAGCAGGGGAAAAATACCCAGGTGTCCCCCCCTTGTATCATTAAAGGGGGCCCGAGGGGGAAGACCCAGGATTTTTGGGAAATGTAAAAAAAACAAATTTTTTCCATGAATTATGAAAAAACTAGAAGTTGCTACCTAGTAATAGTAAGAGACACACGATTTAATAACAATAATAATATGGTGCGGCGCAGCCGTAATCGTGACGAAAAACATTGCGCACTCTTCCGCCCTTTGCAGACGGCCAATTTTGACAAGCCGGAAAAGAATTTCACTGTAGCCAAAGATATAGGTTTAAAAAAAACAAAAATAGCTTTGTTTCCCGTGGCTTTTTCTACAAGCATGATTCAAGAAACATTCTTGTGAACAAAAAAATAAATTTTATTAAATTTAAAAGACTGTATACACGGATTTTTTGGATAGCGTACGAGGAAAGCGAAGTTCCCATTTACACACTGGGAAAAATCCGGGAAATCTTTTTTTTTTTTTCTTTTTTTTGCTGTTTGCCACATTTTCCGGCTAAACCGATCTCCGATTGCGTAAAATTTTTTTATGGGGGCCCTTAAAAATTTTTCTGAACTTAGAACTGCCACTTTTTGAGCGCAATGGGAAAATTATTCTTATAAAAATTGAAATTTTTAAAACGATTTTTTTTTTTTTTTAAAAAAACTTCTTGGGTTTATAACCCTACTCTTTATCCTTTTTTAATGATTTTTGCACAAAAACCTTTATTTTTAAATAGTATTTTGTTTTTTGAGCGAAATAAAAAAATTTTTTATCATAAAAATCAAAATTTTTTGGGGTTTTTTTTTTTTTTTTAAAAAAATTCTTTGATTTAGACCCTACTCTTTATCTGATTGTAATGTTTTTTTCGCAAACCTTAATTTTTATAATTAAAATATTAGTTTTAAAATTTTAGCGCAATCGGGGATTATTTCTTAAAAAAATCGAAATTTTTTACGTTTTTTTTAAACAATTCGTTAAATTAAAAAAAAAATTAAAAAGTAAAGAAATTTTTTTTTTTTTTAATTTAATTTAATTTAAAAAAATTCAAATTAGTAATGATTTTTCCCCCAGAAAAACAGAAAAAATTTGCATAACCATGGGGAGCCAAAGGGACAATTACCTCATCCAAAACGCGGCGGACTTTAGCGTTTTCCCGTAGTATAATTTGATGACCTCCCAAACCAAAAAAGATTAAAAAATGTGACAAATTTTAATTTTAAAACCGCATATAGCCTATGCATTAGAAAATTACAAAAAAACTACATGGAAAAAGAGGCAAAGGGATCAATTTTTTCTTTATATCCATTCCATTCTGGCGAGTCCGACAGACTCCCCTGAAAGGGGGGGGGCGGATCCCGTCATATGTAGGATATAATTATCAAAACGGAAAACATCTTTTGCTCAGCCCCGTGTGAACGTTTTAGCTCTGCCCGGTCTCAACGCGAGCTCAAAAGAGTTTAGTTTTCGAAAGTGCAATAGTGCACGTTAGGCCTACAATTTCTGTCGGCTATGTGGATCTGTCCGGGGACCACAGCGCAAAAAGCATCAATGTATCCCAACGAAAAAAAAAAAACATTAAGAAGCATTTTTTTTTTTTTTCTGTATGCTAGGGGGTGTATGCCGGTGTTAAAAAAACGGGAATTTTTCAATCTTATTTTGGGTTTTAGGTAATCAAAAAATCAATATACTTTTTGTGTATTCAGTACATTTAAATATTAATAAAATAATTTTATTTTTAACAAAAAAGTTTTTGTTTTTTCATCATGCTTGTAAAGAAAGCAAGGAACTCAAGGTAGGCCTACTTTTTTTTTGTTTTTGTTTTTGTTGCCGTTTTTGTTTTTTCACTAAATCTTCAGCTAAGAGATATTTTTAAACCCCGCAGTCAAATATTTGGCCTCTGCAAGGAGTGAAGAGTCCAATGTTACGTCACGATTAGGGCTGCGCGCCCCCACCCCTTTATTATTTTATTTAAAACGGGGTGTTGCTTAGGCCTACTGTTTTACAACTTCTAGTTTCTGCATAATTCATGAAAAAATTGGTTTTTTACATCCGGGAAAACCTAGGTTTTGATGTCCTTTAACCAAGGGTTTTCTAGTGTGAACCCGTAAAAACATTATTAATCCCCGATTGGGGCTCTGTGGAACTTTTGGCAATCTTACTTTTAAAATGCTTAAAAAAGGTAGTTTTGGGCCTCTAAAAAATTAAAATTTCACATTATGATTTGTGCCTACATAAAAGTCGGTTTGTTTTTTTTTCTTGCACTTTTCTGTGGGCTGGTGTAGGGTGTAACCAGAAAATGTTTATATTGTAGGGAATTTAAAATGGGTTTGCCCCAATACATAAAACAAAAATGCTCTGGTGTAGCATTATTTTTATCGTAAAATAATTTGTACAATTTGAATTTTTTTGTTATTATTTAAAAACAAATAAGTATAATAAGTTGTATTAATATAAAACATATTTTTTTCCTGGTTAAAACCTCAACAAATGTTACATTCTTTTAAAAAACCCGTTCAAATTTAAATTGCCGCATGTTTTTCCCCCCTACCCACACCCCACCCTGGGGGGTGTTACCTGTGGTAAAGTGTAAGCTTACACTGGACAAAATTTAAAGCCGGTGTAGTTGCCGGAGACGATTAAAGTGTTTGTGCTCTACACCTTTCACCACGATGGCAGTGCAGGAAAAAAACATTTTGAGGTGCACAGTTAGGAAACAAGTTATTCTCCAAGTTTTAGTGTTAAATTTTAGATAGTTTCCGCTTAAAAAAAATGACAAATAGTCTGTAACAGTAAAATTCAAGGCAAAAAGTAACCTATTTTTGCAAAATTTGTAAAAATTTAATTTTTTGCTTCTAAAAATTCAGACAAAACAATGCAGGGAAAAGTGTACAACACAAAAACAACACAAAAAGGTAGACATTCATGCCACTGGGTTTTCCATTACATTCGTATACAATAAAGGGCCTATATATAGCCTAACTAGTTGCAGGCTAAGAAAAATGGATGGTTTTTACAAAAAAGGTGTTTAAAACCCCAATCATTAAAGTATGCTAATAAAACTTTTTATTTGTTCAAAAACAGCCGGAAAAAGTGATTCAATTAAATTAAATAGGCCTAAAAAACAACCATAATTTAAAAATTAGCATAGGGATAATTTGGGGGATGGGTAATTTGTTCCTTTTTGAAACTTTTTTTGTACCCCGGGGGCGAAATTAAAGCTCGCACGAGGTGTGAAACTTTGAACGGACTGCCCGAAGGGAAAACTTTTCCAGAGTTCCCAACCAATTCTGTCAAAAAACTTAAAATTTTTTCAACGATAACCAAAAGAGATTTCCCCGTAGTAGTGCGCTACCTAGTTGGGGAAAACTTTAAATGCCTATGTAAAAAAATAAAAAACGCTAAAATTTGGCTAAAATTATTTAAAATTTTTTTTGAAAATTCGTTTCCATCACTCCCTAATCTCTCCATGCACGGTCAAACCCGGTGAATCTTAAGACAAAAACATTCAGGTTATCTTTTAAAATCAAAAAACCCTACTTGATTCGGGCTAGTATGATGATTTGGTATTACTTAAATCTCAATTACGCGGGGATAAAATGCTCCGGGGTAAAAAGGGCCACCATTACAAAAGGGGTAGTAGCAAAAAAAAAGTTTAAATTTTGACCCCCGGGGTTTTACCTAATCACATAAATTTTTTACATTGTTGGTACAGTGATTTAAAATGTTTGCACAAATTTTCCTCCCTCCATCCAAAGTGAGATACAATTTTTGGTTTCTTTGGGGGGTTGACTATGGGGTATTGAAAAAATCATTACAAAAATTTTTTAAATAGCCTAGGCCTATTGCGCATATTATAAATTCATATCTGGGGTTAACCAAAAAGGGTTAAAAAAAATGCTGAATGTTTTCAATGGTATAATACTCTTTTAGATTGGAAAGGGTCAAATCAGGGCCCCTAAGACCCGAGTACTTAGAACGTTTGCAACCTTAAACCCCAGTTAAATTGTTGGGTTTAAAATTAAGGCTTTGTAGCCAAACTAGGGTACAAAGTTTAGGTTATTCCAATTGGGTTGTTCACTGCGACTTTTCCACCACGCTGCGTATTTTACTAACCCCCCACCGCCGCTGGATGCCTGTAAAGGGGGTGTGGTGTGACGCCCTGATAGCATAGCCCCCAAATTTCGGGGGTCATGGGTGCTCATAGGTAAGCCACTGTTTTTTTCTGTCAGTTTGCATAGTTTTAGTGGAAAGCAAAATGCCCAATTGCTGTGTGTATTCGGTAAGGAAAGAGGAGGGCATACTGTCGTGTTATACTACAAATAAATACAATCAACATAATATTACTGACAATTTTGTGTCTTATTCGGCTTCCTGCTACGTAACCTCTCTCATGTAAACAAATCAAACACTGGCTAGGACTAAGCCCTAGGCTTGCTGAGGCGTATGAAAGTAGGCCTAGGCCAAATAACTTGCTAATATAATACCATAAATATTGATTTTGGCCTAGTCTACTCTTATGCTGGAAGAAAAGCCTAGGCCTATCCTTAGTACCTTTATTCCAAAGTAGCCTGGTCTAATCTCCATAACATTATTTTAGGCAGGTTTTAGACTTCAACGGCGTCATTTTGCTTTCACTCTTATTTTAATTTTCCTATCTTTCAGTTTCTTTGTTTAAAAGTTTAAACAAACAAAATGCTATTGAATAAAATTATTGAAATAGCCGTACGACTACCCGTAAAACATTTGATTAAGAAGGAATGGTAAAAAATACGTAACAAACAATCGGGGAAGCATAAATTTGACAATGCAGAGCCTCTATACATAGTTATTTTCAAACCCGCCACGGTCTTAGGGCAGGTCCACTAAAACCCTAACAAGCAGCTCGAATAAGTATCAAAGTGGACCCTGTTTTTGGGGTGTTTAGTGCATTGCGCGATCTGCGCGGAGCTTTGCGTAAACAAGCCAATTTGCATGACATTGAGACATTTTAGAGTCCAGTTGCTAGGAAAAAAAAACTGTCTCCCCTACGGGGCATAAAAACAAAATACAATTTCCCATTAACCGCAAACTTAAAAAAAATACTCTATTTGTCGGTTCCGAGAATATATATGTGACCAATAAACACAATCTCAATCTCATAAAAATTTTATGTGTGAGGAACTGATGATTCATGTCAGTTAACTTACTCCGACTGTTGGTTTACGTAAGTAGCAACGCCCTGATTCGGTCGGGCGCGAACTTTGGGGTTTTCAACTTTCAAGATGGCTGCTTGAAAACACCAAACGTCCGTCTTGAAGAAATGTCTCGACAGATTCCCTCTTCTTTGAAACAGAGTTTGGAGATCGAAACGCGTCTTCAATGCTTTCGACGTCTGAACAAATCTGTCTCCGGAAAGTCATTTCAAACGTAATCGTTTATGAATATGAATCAAACATAAATTTTTCCTTGTTTTCGGTGGCCCGATGTATCTCACGCATGCCTTGAACTCCCCCGTGTCTTATTGTATCCCCGGGTGTAGAGTGAAGACTTGGTTGTGCGCCGTCAGGACATCCGTGTGCAAGCTTCATCTCCCGTCGAGTGAAGGAACAGGTGTGGTAGATCCTGCCACGTCTTGTCCGGGTGCACAGAGTACGTGAGCCAGCATGGTATCTGACTGGCCACCCCGGGAGCAAGACTTCTTCACAGGACAGCGGTACTTGCGTTTGGGACACACCTCGGCATGTATCTCAGCTGACAAGTTTGGCAAGCGTTGGAAACATGCACCACAAGGAAACTGGATTCCCCACTCAGGCTCTCCAAGGTTATATTCCGGCTTTGATAAATACTTCCTGACATAAGGGGCAAACGTTATGTTGGTATTTGACCCGGGAAGCATCGCACAAGTTGTGACCGTTGGAAAAACATGTGTATGGGTTTGTACATCAGCTTCAAACATACAGGACACTCAAGAGATCTCATAATGGTAGTTTCATGTCATCAAAAATGCAGCCCTTACTTGGTTGTCCCGAGAGAAAGCGCAACACGCACATTTTTCGCCCCGACCAATATCAATGAATATTTCTCGAGAATGCCACCCGTTGAACAAACACCCTGGTGAATTGGGAAGGAAAGTTGGCACCGAGAGGTTTTCTTTGCCCTGGCCCATTCACCGTCTTTTTTCCTCTACCACACAAACCCGCACTTCACCTGCTTGTGTCAACAAGGCCCTGTGGTCCCATCCAGCAAAACTTCAGTTATAGTGTGGTTCTCCAGACCTATAAATTTTAGTGGGGTTGGATCTCTTTGCTAGATCCCCAGTGCCCAACTGACCACTTTCATTATTGCCAAAAGACCAGACAGTCCCATCAAATCCAATAACCAAAGTGGTGTGTAAACCACAGGACACTCTAGTTATGCTGGGTGCTGGCACAGGTACAGGTGTAAAGGTAGATATCGTTTTATTTGAACTGTCACCTAAACCTAGTTCACCACGAGTGTTATATCCGTCATCAAGAGGGCCCCAGATGTGCAGATAAGAGCTGTATGTCCCCAACCACAGGAGACGTCAGTAATAGGCTCGGGGAGATTGGGCACTTGAGTGAAAGAGGTTTGGCGTTTCAAATTACCTAATCCTAGTTGGCCAAATCACTGCATCCAGTCACCCAAATGTCACCGCTATCAGTAAGAGCCACTGTGTGCACAAAACCGGCAGTTTCCTTCTTGATGGGAGGCGGTCCGGTCACCAGGACCGGGGAGGGGCTGTAATTGGGTGTCCCCGAGGCCCAGCTGGCCGTAGTTATTCCTCCCACATGTATAAATCTCACCCGTATCAGTGAGAAAGATGGGAAAAATTTGCTCCACAAGCAGCTTGGGTTACTCTAAGTTGGGCCAGTATGGCAACGAGCCTCGGTTCTGTGACGTGTCGGTTGTCATCCATCTGTTTCCCTAGTGAAGACTATAACCCGGACGCGCAAACAACTGCTGAAGTGGTCCCCGCCGAGAGTTGCCTTGTGGTCTCCACCGCAAAGCCACGTGTACAACCGTTCACCTGAGAAGTACGACTGAATACTAGGCCCAGCAGGTAGGCCTGACCCCAACGCCAGGATTTCCAGGCTTGGTTTATAAGGACGGTCTTCTCATCTCTATCAGCCATTCTGAAATTTAATAGATTCATTATTAGGCCTATACTATTTATTTTTGTTTTATTTATTCTTTTGAAAATGCTAGCCTACCATTTATTATGGTGTGCATTGTGTTATCAATATAGGCCTAAATAAATAAATAAATTGTAATTAGAGTCTATCCACTCAGTTATAAACTGATTTAACACCCGCGAATAACGCCAGAATCAACAAGGGCCCATTCAGAAAAAACTCTGAATTTTCTATGTGCTTCGTTGCTAGGACGGCTCCCAAAATCACAGTTTACAAACTCCTAAGACACGAAAAATGATGGACTTAAGTCCAAATTAGAAGTTAAAAAACTACTGACTTTAGCGGAATCGAGCCCTGGGGCCTTTTGCATTGGAAGCAGATACGCTAACAACAAGACCAACGAGCCACACTAATATTATTTATTTCGTCCTATGTCATATTGTAATTGTAAACACTAATTTAATTGTAGTTGTAAAAATAAAGGGGGAAAAATAATAGGCCCATGTTCTATTCTGTTTTTTTAGAGTTAATTTTTTATTAAATAGGATGGATGTTAATATTAAAACCACAATAAAAATCACAAATCAACAAAAATCTACGGCAGCAAAAATGTCCGGGCCGAGCACGTCAAAACTGGTGTACAAAATCCCTTGCGAGAGGGTTTGGAGAAAAAAAAAAGCCCCCCCCGTCAAC